>JAMRYI010001458.1:0-23851 GCA_029231635.1 Ditylenchus weischeri | reverse complement strand
AAATAGAAATTTTATAAGAATTAGCGGAGCACTTCTTATACTATACCCCAGCAATCTTTTTATACTCTACCCAAAGCACTCTTTTTATACTCTACCCCAAGCACGCGATTATAAGCAATAGAAAATGTCTTCATCTCTCTTCGTACAATAACAATAATTAGTAATACCGTATATGCTCTATTAATGACCCACTCTCTAACAATCGCCCACCTTTATCCTTACATTTAACCCTCACCTTTAGCGTTACGTCATTGCTTTTGCATTCAATTTAAATCTTAAAAAAGTATCGAATTGTGCAATAATTTTAGTTATTTCCAATTTTAGTATATAGGATTTTTTTGTTAAAATATTATATAAAGTTCCTCCAAAACCATTTTTCATTTTTCTGACTTTAGGCCGAAAATAAATTTTGGCGCTACTCGGTTATACCAACACACCCAATAATAGCTCCTCGGAATGAACCCCCAATCCTCGGACCTACTGCTTATACTCCAAAATCAACTTTTTAGGAGCGGTCAAAAATCATTTTTAAGTGATAATTTTGCCATAAAGACCAGAAAACTATTTTTAAAAGGGATTAAGGTGTATTGGGAGGGAAGGGAATAATACAGGACCACTTTTTTGGCTGCTTTACCATGTTTTTTAACTCGGGCCGTGGCAAAAATAGACTCTATATGCATTTTATGATCGACAGTGCTTCTCGGAATCATGTCTAAGGTATGTGAGTGTCGCGCATCTCTAACTCTCAAGCCTCCTGCGCCCCAGAAGGGCTTTAGAGTTATAACCGAGTAGCGTCAAATTTTTAGTACTTTCTGTTCAGTGATTTTTTTCTGATTCAGCAAAACGCCCACCAAAATTATACCGTTAGCTCGGTAAAAGTTTGCTAAAAGATTTGCTTTATTCCTGATAAATCTTCTAGAGACGGTCTGCTTGTTTTTCACGTTGAGCCTGATCTATTCCACCAGCCAAATTCAAACCCGAAAATTTAGAATTACCGTATTTCTTCTTATTAACGCCCCGCATGTGTTTCGCATGTATTTTCAGAAAAAAAATAAATTTGGAGAGATACAATCGGTTGCTCGGGGTGTAATTAAGTGCTTGGAGTATAGTATAATTTAGCCGAATTAACTCTGTTTAATTGTTTGGTCCGCTTTAAAATTCTAAATTTTTCTTCCGATTTTTGAGTTCTAAAACCTATCAGAGAGTTTTAAATTAATTATTATATATACAGGGTGACACGTAAAAACTGGTATGAAAATGGAAAATCCGGCTAAAGTTTACCCTCCCCCCGGGGAGCTTGTTAATTATGGGCGTTTGTCATACTTTAATACAACGACGGCATATTTCACAGGCACCAAGTGAACAATAGCTTACTGATATCAACAAAGGCTCTAACAAAAAAGACTCCAACCATAAAGTATTGCCCAAAAATTACTCGAAATGTTTTCCTTCAACTGCAATGCAGGCTTCGATTCTCCATGGAAATGCGTCCACAATTCGATTGATTGTCTCCAGCTCGATCTTGTCCCACTCCACGACAATTGCTCGCTTAAGAGACTCTAGCGTTTGATGTCGCTTGTTGCAAACCCGATCTTCGAGGATTGACCAGATGGAGAAGTCGAGCGGGTTAAGGTCGGGAGATAGAAATTCCCATTTTGCGGCCTAACTTTCTTATCGAGTTGATCTTGGTGGACGGCTCTGCGGTGACTGCTATGGCTGCGGCTGCCACACATTCTTCGCTCCTTGCAAATCTTGGCGGCCCAGATCCTTTTTTATTTTTTGTGGCTACCCGTTTCTTCACAGCTCTGCCGACTGTGTTGCGTCCCACTCCGAAAAAGTTTGCGATATCACCGATCTTCTTCTTGTTTTGACTCAACCAAACGAAAGCCGGTCTCAGACATTGGATTTTTTGCTCATGCCATTCTGAAAAATACAAATAGAGAATCGTGCAAGCATCTACTTTGCATAGAAACACAAACAAAAATAGCAAAAAAAAAACGCGACAAAAGCATTTAAAAGTTTTAAACAAAATCGCGCAAATTTCGAAAATTGCACAGTTTTTATGTGTCAACCTGTATATATTGAAATATATTTGAAACCCATCAAATGCCATGCCACAAAATTTTCTTAATACATTTTTTTAATTCTTTACATCCCGGTGGACATTCGGTTATCAGAGGTTTTATACAATACAGTCAAACCTCTATATAGCATCCCGCAAGGGACCGGATCTGCCCGGATGCGATATAGAGGTGGTCGCAACTAGAGGTTAGTAAACCAAATTATTGTCAGTCGGACGCAACAAAGAGGTTTTCACCAAAATATGTTTTTATTCTTACAATTAATAACGAAAAAACATAAAATCAAAACTGTGGCGCAAAGTAATCTTTTATTCCCTTCTGTTTCAACTTCTTCAAGAGTTCCTCGGCCATCAGGTCATCCATCTTGTCGCACAATTCAAGCATCACCGGATCGGAAGAGTATCGCTGAAGATATTGTATAGCCTCACGTGCGCCTTGTTTGCACAGGCTCTTCTTCGACTTCCACAACATCAGTGTCGCCGAAAGAAAACTTATTCAAACCAAACAAACTAAAGACTTACATTTCTTCTTCCGGTTCTTCCATTTCCCTATATAGACATCTGCTGCGATTTCTGCCAGAGCATGAGTTCCGCCAATTGCAAGTTGATTGTCTGCAGCCAAGTAATCATCTAGGTTGCCTTCCGTCAATTCCATCCGTTGCAGTTGATTCCAGAGTAAATTGAGGCTTGACTATAGAATCAACACTTCCCACGGGAGTGATCAGGTGGAGGAGATAACATCATATTCGTGTTTCTCGACCCCGATTTCATGAGAAAGCCGCGCGTTTTTAGTTCTGAGAAAAAAATTTTTTCGAACACAGGGGGTATCATGGTTTTTTAGTCGAAATTCGAAAAATTTTGAATTCGCGCCTTTTGAATTTTCAAGGGATTTAGGGCTGTATTGAGAGGGGAAGAAAATAAAAGGGGCCACTAATCACACAGGGTCCACTAACAAAAAGATGTTGAACATAGTTTTATACTGGGGCCTACCGTATAATATATATGCATGCTTTTTCATGCATCCAGAGTCACTCAGTGATTTGTGTCTAAGGTATGTGGGGTGCGCATCTCAACCTGGCCCCCAAGCACCCTGCGCCCCCGAAGGGGGCGCAGTGCAAAATGCATAGAGGTTCTTTTGCCACGGCCCAGTTGAAAAACATGGTAAGACAGTCTAGTGATACACATATTTAGTTTTTAATGTTTTGCCATAAAGTTGCCCCTTTTATTTTCTTCCTCTCAATACAGCCCTAAATCCCTTGAAAATTCAAAAGGCGCGAATTCAAAATTTTTCGAATTTCGACTAAAAACCATGATACCTCTGTGGTTCGAAAAATTTTTTCTCAGAACCAAAAACACGCGGCTTTTCATGAAATCGGGGTCGAGAAACACGAATATGATGTTATCTCCTCCACCTGATCACCCCCGTGGATTCTATAGTGCAACCTAAATTGAGTTTCGTTGATGCCTCTTTCCGCTTGCACTTGTTCAAGAGCCTCAATCGAAACATTATTCAAACATCAATGAAAGCAATAACCCACCTTCATATTTTTGACGAATCCTGTCTTTCGGAAGCAATTGGCAAGAGTTTCAACCGTCACATTCGATGATCTTTTGAGGTATTGGAGCACCTTGTAAAGATCCACCTTGTAGTCGACCATGGCGTCTATGGCAGCAATTCTTTCGCGAAGAAGAAAACGTTGATGACTTTCAGATTTTGAATAATGCCCTGGTCGCATGGCTAAAAAGGAAGTTTTTTTATTTTATAACCATTACATATCCATTGCATAATTATGAACAAACCTGAGAAGCAGCTGTGGTATTCGATTGCAAAAACTTCACAAAACTTCACTTTCTGTGTTCTTTCTTTGACTTTGCCAGATGATCTCCTGAAACCGTAAAATCCAGTGAAAACCATAAATTCTTGAAACAAACCTTTGCATGCAAGAGTCTTTTCCGGAAGTAACTGCCAAAAGAGACCCGTTTCATCATCGTTGAAAACATCGTCGGCAGAGAGGCGAAAAATTTCCTTGTGCAGCACATCAACCTGAATCAGAAAAGTAAGACCAATGACAATACTCAAACTAATACTACTTTGCCAGTTCCCGAGCGCTTCCTTCCCCTGCCGATGTCTGCCGCTTCTCCCTGATTTTCTTTAAAGACGATTGAATGCCGATTCTTAAACCCATCCAGCCAACCATTGCTTGCTTCAAATCTCTCCAGCTCATCCGTTTTATTTTCAATTGCACATCTGATTCCAGCAGAGGCAGTAGTTTTCGTTCCAACACTTCCTCGGGTGTTTTGCCAGCTCCTCGCCAATTCTTTTGTTTTCTCCTGAAAGAAAGAAGTCTAAGCAAGCGAACATAAATCAATCTTACAGCCAGAAGAGGGCCTAAGATGGGAACATTCTCACTTCGCAGACTTGAACCACTGAAGGACTGCCTTCTCGAGAGTTTCGTGCTTCACTGCTCGAAAACGTGATCGTTTTGCATCTGTTCCTTCATCGATAGCACTGAGAATTGCCTTTCTGTAGCGCACAAGAATGCATTTGATTGTAGTGACTGGTAATTCAAATTCTTTGCTCAGTTCTTCCGCTTCTTTGCTCAGTTCTTCCTGCTTCTTTGTCTGCGAACCTTCAATTTTCATTTCCAGAGTAATGGCTCTACGCTTCTTGCTTGGAGTTGACATTATTGATGCTGGAATATTAAACATCAAGCGGTCAAAAAGCTTAGTGGAGAAATTGTAGAAGTTGAAACAAATAATTGATAAAATAGGTAATATATTTTCTGTCTGAGACAAAAAAAATTCTTTGATGCAATATGGAGGATTGCATATGCGGCTGGGACCGAAACTACCCGGATGCAATAAAGAGGTGGATGCAACATAGAGAGTTGATTATTGGTAATTTTTTTGCAGGCCAACCAAACGAAAAAAAGCGAATGCAATATAGAGGGTTGCTATATAGAGATTAGACTATAGTCCAATTAGATGGGCCATAAATATTTATAAATATTACAAAAATTCTTTATTAGGTTTTATAAGTCAAATTTCAATAGAAGAATTTAAAATTGAAATCTACCAAGTTCCTGAATAAAATTGTTATTCAGACAAATTCCATGGAGTTTTCGTTTAAACTATTTCGTTTTAAAAATATTAAACTAAAATACATCCAACTAGTAATTTGCATTTCAGATCGATAAGTACACAGTGCGCCCACACACCACTGACCAGGATGCTCTGGTGTTCAGACCCAACGAGCCAGGCTTGCCCTTTTTCCGAATACGTGCCAAAGACATCCAGTCTCAGGAGTTTGCGCGCAAAGCTTGGCTCAAGGACATCACCGAAATGCAAGAAGCTTTAGGTAGGTCAATTTGACAAAAAATATATTTATTATTTTTATGATGGATCGACCAGATCAGTTTTTGTAATTGCATATTTTTTGTCATTTTTGGTGTATTTTTCTATATTTCTTTGCTTTTTGTTGATTTTTTCCTGTTTGTTATTCTTTTTTTACCAATTTTTTGAAGATTAGTCATTTTTTAATATTTTTATTTCTTGATAAAAAAACAGCAAATTTATGCAATATTTTTACAGTCGAGTGCCGATATAATGCGACTGAGAAGACCGGCAATTTAATATTTTGTTGGATATTGATCTACAAGTATATAAAAGGTGTATATAAAATGTCCCATAATAGCGGTTAAAATCGCTCGCCGTCTAACCAAATCAACCATAAGGTGGCACTACTTAATTAGGATCCGACTATATTCTAAATTTTTTTATAAATCTTGAAGCAAAATTTAAAAAAATTCCCGGTAAATTTTCCTGGTTTATAAAAGTTTGAATTACAGCCGAATCCCGATATAGTGCAACCCACATAGTGCAAAAACCCAAGATAGTTTGTGTTTGTGGTTGATTTGGTTGGAAGTCAGAGGAACTAAGCCGCCGTTGTGCAACCCCATAGTGCAATCCGCGATAAAATGCGGCTTTCTGTCGGTTTATTTCGAATGTATTTTATAGAAAACAATACAATTGTCCACTAAGTCTTGTCTGAACATGACTGTGTGGTTTGACTCTTTGATGAGTCTCAAATTATCTATGTATAAAAATTAAGCAAAATTTTTTAATAGGTTGCAGAATGAAAATTTTGAAGGAATGTATGCAAAAAAATTATTTGATGAGTTTCAAAATCTATATTTTCTTCTGATATATGAATTCTGAAACCCATTAAACAATTTTGGATTGAAAACTTTGAAACCTATCAAAGTGTCAAACCGCACAAGTCCCTTGATGCTAGACTTATTAGACAGCTCAACCTATGGTTTTATAGTTGTGCTTTTTATTGCCGTTTTTAAATTCATTTTTCTATATGTTTTATTTGTGTGCATGTTTGAATTCCTTTGCCATTTTCCAATAATTATGATTTTTCATGCTTTCGTGTCTATTCTAATATGTTACAAGAATTTCAAAATATTGGTGTGCAAGTGTTAGACTTCTTTGAAAATAAATGTTCCTATCTTTTCTAGCAGGAACTTAGCTCTTTTTTGTCTTAAAAGACGCTGTCTGTTCATTCTCATGTCAATTTCTAAGGTTTGAATGCGCGCGGGACCACACATATTTGGTCAATAATGTTATCGAATTATTTTTGTTTGCATCTATTTTTTAGAAAATAAATTAGAAAATAAACTGAAAAATATTAACTCGAAAACATTATCGACAAAATTCATGTGGTTCATTCAAACCTTTGAAATCGCCATGATAAATAAGAGACAGGTTCCTTTAAAGGGCCATACCAGCGGTTACACGACCTTTTACAAATTTTCGACCCCCACCAGTCAATTAATTTTTTTAGTTTACAATTATAGATAGAATTATAGACAAATATAGATAAATAAATATTTTATTTATTTCGCAGGTTAATTGACTGTGGGGGTCAAGGTTAAGTGCTCCGACCTTTTTAAAATTGAAAAAGCGGACATCAGGTAAATTCAAAAAGAATTACCGTATTTCCTCTAATAGAGCCAGATGCTCTATTAGAGCCAGATGCTCTAATAGAGCCAGACTGTGAAGGGAGGTTGAAAAATAAAGCCAGATGCTCTAATAGAGCCTAATCCAAAAAATTATTCCAGAACGCCAAAATTTTATTTGAAAATTCATTGACCTATGAAAGCTCAAAATTGTTCATTTCGCACCACATTTTTCATTCTTGAATCATTGTAAACATTGAATTTTTTTGCAATGACCAATCACTTTTTTCGTGTTTTCTTGCAATGTTTCGACATTGTTTTTTTAGCGTTATGGATCTTATCGCGCACTACTCAAGCGAATCGGAAGAAGAGCACTCTGTCGTCAAGGCTAAATTGGAAGTCAAACGAAAGTCATACAGCACGGAGTTCAAGCTGAAGGTCGTCAAAGCTGCACAGCAAGGTTCCAAGCTTTCTGCAAGCAAGAAGTTCGGAGTTGATTGGTCTACGGTGAATGATTGGGTGAAGAAAGAAAATCAGCTACAACATATAATGTATCATTTATTTTGAACTTTATTGGTATTATGAGAGTTTTTAGGCATTCTCGCCTGCTGGAACGTTCAAAAAAAGGTTGTGGAGGCGGCCGTCCAATCAAATTCAAAGATCTTGATCAGCAACTCGCAGCCTGGGTCAGGATCGTCGATCAAAAACTTGTATTTCGCATACGATCTGCAGCAAAAGGCGATCCAAATGTTCAATGCAGGAAGACGAAGAGGATTCAAGGTTTGGGTTTGCGAAAATTGAAGTTCAAAGTTCATGGATTTCATATTTTTATTTTCATATTAGGCAGCAGAGGATGGCTTGTGAAATTCTTGCTCGACATACTTCCGTCTGTGTTCCAACTACGGTCTGCCAAAAGTCACCGAGCGATTACGTCAAGAAGATTGTCGACTTTTTGCTGTACATCTCAGAAGTCCGACAGAAACACAGGTATAATTTTTGTATATTACATGCATTTCTGTTTTTCTTTAGCTACAAAGGAATCTACGCGGCCGACGAAACTGCAGTCTATTTTGATGTGTCGGGTGCAAAATGTATCGATGAGAAGGGAGCAAAGGATGTAACTTTTTGTCGTTAGTTGTCTAATTTCAACTTAATCTTTATTATTACTTTAGGTATCTGTTCTGACGACTGGACACGACAGCAAGGATCACCGTTATGCTCACTGCGCGTTCTGACGGGGGAAGTTAAACCATTTGTGCTGCTGCCTAGGAAGCGGATGGACAAGGAAGCAAAAGCCATCGTCGACAATTTGGAAAAAGCTTGAGCTGTGCTGAAAGGAACAGTATGGATGAACGATGAACTGACCGTCGACTACCTGGATCGAATCTTTGACGTTCTCTATTCGGCAAGCGTATTTTGATCTGGGACTCATTTCGGTGCCATCTCAGCGAAGCAACAAAGAAGAAGCTTCATGAAATCGACCTTCACACAGCGGTGATCCCGGGCGGTTGCACAAAGTTTATACAGGTTTATTTTTCTCTCATTGTTTGCTATTCTTACTATTCTTAAGACTGTGGGATCACTATTTGTCATGATGGGAGTCAAGACGACCAAATACACTGCTTTAAGCCGCATGGACCTATTCCCGTGGGTTTATCCGAACTTCAAATGTCGCGTCAAGCAAGAAGAAACTGGTTCTGGACGAAATAGTTGATGCCGAAGAAGACGAAATGAATGGCTTTCTGAGTGATGAATCTATTGAGCTGGACTGGAACGATGAATTGAATGCCCCGAATCCTGAATTTCATGCCTTCTAATCAACTGCCAGTTATTTAAACCCAGCATCTCCTGTTACCTTTCTCGTAAATTCCGCATTATTCTGTTATCATTTTCTCGTAAATTCCGCATTATTCTGTTGTTGCCAAATAAACGTTGAGTCTATGAGCCAAATAAACGTCGAGTCGAATATCTATCTACTTTTGCTAGATGGTACTAAATGGTGCTGTATGTATTCTTGTTGAAATAAATTTTGTTTGGTAGTTTGTGATAAGTAAAAAATAAAGCCAGATGCTCTAATAGAGCCAGATGCCCTAATAGAGCCAGACCGTAGAGGGAGGTTGAAATATAGAGCCAGTCTGGCTCTATTAGAGGAAATACGGTATTTCAAAGCACAAGCTTGTCGCATCAAGTAATGAAAAACACCGCCATAATTTAATAACTTCGGTAGTTCAAATCAAGGTGTGGAATTTGGATGAAGTTGGTTTTTGGATCCCACATGAGACCTGTTTTTTTACAAAATGACAAGTCATATTTCGAAATAATCCTTTTTAATTGACCTGGTTTCCGCCTTTTTCCAATTATAGTGATGTTATTATTAGGTAGCTCTGTGATCCTGGTTTCTAATATGTTGCAATATGATCAAAAAATGTGGCATAGAAATGTAAAAGTATGAAACAATTTTTTTTCTTCCATGCTTTTATCTTTTTGAGTTATATTTGAAAGATTATTGCAAGATGTTGCAACAACTTTTAATTTTTTAGGTTCTTTTTCAATTTGGCTCTGTTGAAGAATTCATACTTTTTGTCTTGATAAATAGCCTGATAATTTTTGCATTTTTTCATGTTTTGAACACATTCTTTATAACATTTGCTAAATACTTTATTTGCAGAGATAGGTTGCTCCAGTGTTGTATTGTATTTATGTTCCTAGCTTGATGCGCTAGCAAAATGTGGTAGCTTTAACATCGGTTTTGGGTTAGAAATAAAAAAAATTAGCTTATTTACTCTAATAGGCCGTCGACAGACACATGTCGAGTTATATTTCAATCAACCAAAAATCAGAAAATTTAGAGGTCAATCTCGAAAATTTCGGATGAAAATCTAAAACCCAAGAAAACTATGGTAGTTAAGAAAACGCAAAAAAAAACAGCTTTGCAAAATGATTTCTGTAGTCTGAGATATAGGTCTTTAAAGTATTAGGTTGATCCAAAAGTTCTTGGGCACCTTGAAAAAATTTATTTTCGATTTTTTATTCGCTTCCGACTTCCATTTATTTCGCTCGATGCAGCACTTTTTGGCTGGCAAAGAATACGCAACAGAAGAAGCAATTTTAACAGATCTGCAAGTTTATTTTGATTCGAAACCGATTAGATTCTTTGTTAAAGGTATTGGGAGATTGCCTGAAAGATGGCAAAATGTTGTTGATGTTGAGGGAGATTATTTTGTTGAATAAAGATTTTGGAGAGCTGTTTTGTTGATGTGACTTCGAGTGATATCTCCTCTGAATTAGATCTGCAAACATTGGAATGATAAACATCATGCTAAAATATTAACACGTTAATAAAAAATCGAAAATAAATTTTTTCAAGGTGCCCAAGAACTTTTGGATCAACCTAATAGTTGGTGTCGGGTTATTGGAGACTGTCGGCTATTAGAGTAAATACGGTAGTCTTTTAACCCTTTCTACATAGCAGCACTTGCTCGGTTCCGTGTTCATTTACAAGATAATTTTACGGTATAATTGCTTTGGTGCCAAGTCAATGCCTCTATGTAGAAAAGATTAAATGACTAATTTTTTATTCCTAGCCTGGTGACGATGTTTAAGCTAACTTATTTTTCTACGGCACCGGGCTGGTGATATTAATAGCTGCTCGAAATAGATGCCAGCATTTTATCCGATGCCGGGATTTACATCACTGGCTGGATCGCATAACGTAAAAATTCATCCAGGGAATATTGCACTTTACTGTAGTATGACCACCAGCATTCCCTCTCTAGGTAATGGCAACCAAGGACCCGTAGTTAAACCACCTGAGGGTATGTAAACTTTAACACTCACATTGTTTGTTTTCAAATCTAAAAACTTACTGTCAAATTTCAAATTCCTCTCGAGACAAAAGTTTTTCAAGTAGTACATATTGATGAGGTTTAAATGTTTATTGTCTCGAGAGGAATTTGAAATTTGACAGAAAGTTTTTAGATTTGAAAACAGCTCCACATGCAAATCGACCATGCTGAACACGAATCCGGTGTTAAACTTTCACAATTGACAGTCTGCACTGCAGTACAGGTGAATGATAGCTCGAAAAAGTGACCTCTATTACAGAAGTCATAACTTTCCATGAAAAAACATTTTTACTATTTTTTCGCAGACTTAAAATCCTCATGAAATTTTGTACAAAACAATATTATGTCTTTATTCATTCCATCAAGTGTGAAAAATGTTTTAGCCATTTAAAAATGAGTACTCATTCATTGTAATTTTGGGGGTTTTTCGGCTACAAATAATAACAGCATCTAGGCTAACAGACGGTCAAAGAATAGCTGTACGCTCTACGTCTCTTCCACAACATTCATTTTACAGATTACTAAAACCTTTAGTATACAAAAAGTTGTGACAGTTTTTTCTATTTTCGGGTCGAGACAAAAACTAAAAAACTACATATGAAAAACTTCAGCAAAACTTTTTTGTCGGAAATTTTTTAAACCAAAAACACTATCGTGTTCAGCGTGAAATTAAATTTCAGTTAAATTTTTTAGGTGAATGACCTGTAAGGAAGGTTTTGGACAGGTACCTAAGATAATAAATCAACTAAACTTGGGGCTTGTAGTTGGGATGCGCACACCCACATACCTACACAGCAAATTACTCGAAAGTGACTCTGGATGCATGAAAACACATGCATACCAGAGTTTCTATATGCGGTAGGCCCTAGTATTCAAAACTATGTTCAACATCTTCGTGTTAGTGTCCCTTGTGTTATTAGTGGCACCCTTTAACAAAAAGAACACACCCAAGTATCGATCACACCTCAACCACGCACGCAAAGAGCATATGTTGCCAAGCCTAATGCCGGGCTATCCAAAATTTGATCAAACTCCCGAAAATACCTCTAAGAATCTTGCTTGAAACAACCATCAACTGTCTCCGGACACGGACAAAATTTGCTCGGACCGAAATTTGCTCGCGGCCGAAATTTGCTCGCGGCCGAAATTTGCTCGCGGCCAAAATTTGCTCGCGGCCAAAATTTGCTCGGCCATAATATGCTCGAACCTAAGTGTTATCACATGGGGATTTGCTAGGTATATGATTTTCTTGTGACGAAGGTTCCTAAATTTTATAGCTCTTTCTTAATTAAAAAAACAACCAAAGTGACCAGAGGACGATATAAATGAAAAAGAATAAATTTGACGTATAACTTTGACTTCACTGACAAAGATATGCTACTGTTTTTTGTCTCCACCGTTGCTTTGTACCTTGGATAACCTTTTTTTGAGAGAAGAGATGGATAGAAGAGAAGACCTGAGCGATCGCAGCGGCTCTGATGATGGGCGAGAATTCCTAGCGGTGTTTAGCGGTCCGATTACTTATAAGCAATTTCTTGAGCAGGTGTTTTTTCTCATCTTTTTTGTTTTAAATGACTCAACATAACGGTTTTAGAATGTCGTGAATCTTTTTACTTCTCAAAAAGGCAAGAGCAAGGCTGAGTACAATGGGTTCCTGTTCAACAGGCACATGCTCAGCAAGCCGGATCAGACGAAACAGTATTGGCAATGCGAGAAGAATTTGGCAAAAGATGGTGGATGCAAAGCAAGACTACACACCTATGTTGAGGGAAATCGCTTCATTCAGTTATTGGGATGTCCAGGTCAGCCAGCTGGTCATAATCATGCAATCAATTCTGCTGCACTGTCTTTGGCTAGGGCTAAAACGAGCATCAAAAAGAAAGCGATCGAAACACAAGGGAACGAGTCAAGCAACGAATTCCATTGGTTCAAGCAAACAGAGTGCAAGACGTGTACATTCCATCTGAGTTTAAATACTATGACGATGCTAAGACTGAATTGTTTCTCTTGGCTGACTCGGGAGAGCATGTGCTTGATCCTGATAGGTAATGAGACTTATGACCTCATGTGTGATTGACTATTTTATTTTGTTAATTTTAGGATATGATCTTTGGGCGTGCTTCAAGCCTTGACTGGGCTATCGAGATGGCCAATATTTATCTGGATGGAACTTTCTCTATCACTCCTCAACCAGGCATGCATTTTTAGTATTTCAAATTTGGCTTACCTCTATTGTATAGGTCTACGCAATCCTAGCTGAGAAAGAAGCTGTGAACGAAGCAGGCGGCAAGTACGTTTTCCCGATTCTTTACGCTCAAAAACAAAAATCGTGCTACTTACGACAAGCTCTTTTGGATGATTCGATCACTGATGCCTCAACTGTACCCTGAATCAATCAATGTGGACTTTGAACAGGTCGCTTTAAATTCCTTGAGATTTGCTTTTCCATGTGATTTTATTTTCTGTAGATCCATCCTGTGAATCAATTGACTTCTTTTAGATGCTGACCTTAACGGATGTTTTTTTCATCTAATGAAAAATTTCAAAAATCATCTGGGTGATCCAGGATGATAATGTCTCTCGCTTTGTTCCTCCTCTTGATATCTATGAATGTTTCCGTCAGCTGAATGTCTATTTGATGCGTACTGAACCAAGCCTGGAAAAAATCTTGAAATGGTTTTCTTCGAATTATGTTGGTGAGTCACATTTTTTGTTAATGCTCGTCATTTCCGTTCACGTTGGTGTCTGTATACAGGTACGATGATCCACCTTTTCCAGTCAGTCTTTGGTCTTGTTATGACAGAACTCTTGCCGGAGAAGATCGAACAAACAACTACGCTGAAGCTGCTCACCGAAGACTACAAACTATTCTTGGCATTGATCACCCGACAATGGGACTCTTCGTCGGAGAAATGAAAAAGGCACAGAAGCTTAGCGATCATACTTACGAGCAGTGCATCCGTGGTCAGCCTGCACCCAAGAAAAGAAGGGAATACCAAGAAGCAGATAACAGGATTCTTGCATTGGTGGAGCTTTGTGGAAGAAGAAGTTTGGTCGAATATCTCAGAGGCTTAGCTCATAACTTCATTATGGATCAGTGATGTGTTAAAAATTGTGACAACCTCTCAGTTTTTGTTGTTTGCCTCAGATGTATTAATAAAAAACGATTCTTGAAGTTGATTTTGGGAGAGTCAACTGTGCCATCTAAAAATAAAGTAGATTTTATTACACCCTTATTAGGTCGCCTGTTCGTTTCGATAAAATAAGTTATTACAGTTGTTTATTACTAACGGGTGGTAAATTTGACAAACTTTAAAGCAATTTTTCACACGTTATACCATCTTGGCGCCTCTTACAAAATGAGGTATCACACATACACTTTATTCATCAAAATGGCCACCATTTGCTTCAATACATTTCTTGAGACGTTTGGAAAGTTGTCAATGGCTTTGAATCTTGTGGAATCTGTCCATTCTTTCACCAGATCAAAGCTTGATCGACTTGTGTGGCTTAGAGCAGGCTTTTGACTGGAGGTACGGCCATGACATTGAGATCGAGAGTTGGCCAATCACCTTTGATAGCTGCATTGTCGCCCAAAGTCAACCTTGATGAAGTCGGATGTTCCTCGATCAGTTCTGGGTTTACAGCCCGATGTGAAGGAGCTCCGTCTTGTTGGAAAGTCCACTTTCTTTCATTTTCCCGGCCCATGGAAAACGTCATCTTCAAATCGCTTGATGCACGGGAGACAGTCATTTTGTTTACGTTGAGTAGGCGTGAAACTTCAGCTTGCGAATTTCCTTCTTGGTGTAGTCTCACAATTCCAGCTCGAAGATCAGACATTGTTATGATGTTGTAGACGTATAATACCTTATTTTGTAGAGGAGAGTCAGGGCTACAAGATGGTATAACGTGTGAAAAATATTGCTTTAAAAAAGTTTAAAATAATTGGCCTCAAAGTTTGTAACAGAACTTTTGGACCACCCGTTATTAAATGTGAATTAATAAAACCACTGTGGACGGCGCAGAACCACTAAGTATGGTTCAGGGCCATTGAGGATGGTTGAGAAGGGCCGTCCGGCTGTTTTACCAGAAAATGAAATTTTGGCGCGGAAATATCGTACGAGTGACTGGAAATGGAACCAAAACTAAATAGATTTTCCCTTACTAGTTATTTAGACCATTGAAGAAATTTGAGGACCATTAAAGCTGAATCTAGACGATTAAGAATGTATTTAGACACTCGAGGTTAAATCTGATTGAGTAGAAATTGACCCAAGCATATTACGAGCATATTATGGTATTATGGCCGAGCATATTATGGTATTATGGCCGAGCATATTATGGTATTATGGCCGAGCATATTATGGTATTATGGCCGAGCATATTATGGTATTATGGTCGAGCATATTATGGCCGAGCAAATTTTGTCCGAGCAAATTTTGTCACGTACCAAACTGTCTCATTGACTTCTTATACTTTTCGCTGCTCCACTGTATGCTGGGTTTGAACATTAACAAAAAAATTTAAGAGGAATGAAACAACACTCAAACACTCAAAACACCGTTTGAGAAAAGGAGACTTACTGACTAATTCCGTGAAAAAAAGGTCGTAATAAAAATGAATTCGGGTGTGTGACTCGGTCTTGACTCAGCTAACAGCCGGCAAGGAGATTCGAACTCGTAAGCTCAGATCTGTTCACAGAACCCCTACCAGCTGCGCCACATCACCACAACTGCCAATGAGTTCAAATCGACTTAAATTCTAACTATAATTTTTTTCTTGTTCGTGTGTCTCAAAACTGAGTACTCAACTTTTGATGCCCATATCGAACCACCATCTCTAATAGAGCTACCCCAGGGAGCCAATTTATCCAGTATGTAATTGATTTTTCTAAAAAATATCAAAATCAGAATTTTTGCATTCCGAATGGTCAAAGCTCTTCTTTGGCGCTAAAAGACTTTTTTTAGGGTTGGCAACAGTAAACTCGACGTTTTGAAATTTTATGTCATCCAGGAATGGAACTAAATCACATTGCTCTTATGCTTCGCCAATAAAAGTACGCTTTCTTGATGGGCCTCGCCGAAGATATATCGTTTTGACTAGGATTCTACAGTAGAATTTTAGAATAATAACAATCTTTCTGAAAAATATTTTTTATACACCTTACCTAAGACACAAATTACTCGAAAGTGACTCTGGATGCATGAAAAAATATGCATACCAGAGTTTCTGTATGCGGTAGGCCCCAGTTAACAAAACTCTGTTCAACGTTTCCTTCTTAGTGAGCCCTCAATAATTAGAGGACCCTTATTTGTCCCTTCTCATCCCAATACACCTTTTTGTCCCTTTTAAGATAGTTTATTTACCTTGAAAATGTAAAATATATGATAAAAATGAGCTAAATGTGTGTTTTTAATTATTGTGTGGGGCATACAGCAGAAGCTATTATTGCGTGGGATATACGACAGTAGCACCAATTTTTCTTTTGAAAACTTTGATCCAAACCAGGGGAGTCCCGGTTTTTTTTGAATCATATCGCAACTCCAGTTTTTCGCAGTAATCTGGTGAACATAATCATTTACAAGTTAGTAATCAAAATATTGGCAGAAAAAAGGGCTGAAATTTGAGTAAAAGTTAGTGATATTGTCTTCAAAATTTACGAAAAAAAACAAAAGTTCAGTATCAGTAATTTTCGTAATTTTTGCAGAAATTTTGTTTTTTTTCGTAAATTTTGCAGACAATGTCATATACAACTTTATACTCAAATTGTAGCCCTGCTTTGTGGCGTTAATTTGGGTGCTAACTTGTAAAATATTACGTCCGCTAGATTACTGAGAAAAAACTTGAGTTCCGATATGATTACGAAAACTACCGTGACATCTCATCGTTTGGTGTAAAAAATTAGTGTTTTGAAAGAAAAGTTAGCGTAACTGAGGGAAATCCTATTTTTCAGTCAAAATACCCACCCTAAAGACAGTCCTCCTTTAAAGAGGCTCATGTTTCTCTCTTTTTCCTGGCAGTTTAGATTTCTTTCAGAAAATGCATAATCTCGCAGACAGTACAATGACAAAAGATTCTATTGAAATCAAATAGAAACCAACATAATCAAACGCCAAACTCTCCTTCAAATTCAATAGAAGCATCACTAATGTAACCTTTCCCATCTTGTTCCGGTTCCGGGTCTAATACAATAGCGAGCAAAAAAAATTCCTCAAGCAAAATGTACTCATTTTATACCTCCTTTTTACCTTATTTGGATGCCTTTTTACTTCTTCTGTTTTTAACCATCCTTTTTTCAGCTCTATATTATTCTGAAAAAATGGTCAGCATGCTATTTTGTAGAAAAATTCAAGAGCTTTCGAATAATGCTTTAGTCTATAACTTCTTATCAAAAAAATTTTGAGGAAAACTCTTATTCATGCGCTCAAACAACGATTTTCCTTAGATTTTCCTTGATTTTGACTTGAAATCGACACTTTTACGTTGATGATCGTAACTTTTTCCAAAATAATCAAAAATAAAATTTTGACCTACCAAGTTGTAGCTAAGAAAGAGGAGGTCAAAGTAGCATGCACTTCAAAAATTCACCTTTTGAGAAAAAGATAGAAAACATGGTTCATTTAGGAATAAATCTATTTGAGTAATTTTTTGCTCGTCCATGAATTGGGGTGGACGTAATAAAAAAAAATTTCATAAAATTAAATACTCGTCGTAGAATGTTATATACCATTTGAAAGAGCGATAAAAATGCTACAACTTTGCTTTTCACATAATTGATTCCGTGCCAAAAATAAAATGACCAAATCGAATTTAAAAAAATTTATGAGTAAATTTTGCTTGAGGAATTTTTTTTTGCTCGCTACTGTATATCACCTTCGGCAATTTCACCCATGATTACGGCACGCAGACATTCCAACGCTATTCGTCTTTCTGGTACGGGCCCGTGTTTCTTAGTGAAGTGATCTTCCCCTGTTCGTGGCAAACAGTTATACCGCAGCTTAAAAGGATTAGGGTTAATAAACGCACTAGAAATATTGAAAAAAGCGGTCTATTCTTCAGCTTAACTACTGTCATTGATTTTTCTAGCGAAATCGATAGAAGCAATTTTTAAAAACTTTCCGAGTTGTTTTGGGTCACTTTTTAGCATACAGGTTTTTACAGTCTAAATTCCGCGAAATCCTAAATGCGTGTCATGTCACATTTATACATTTTTGTCAGTTCATTATAGGGTAATGTTAAAATCTGCCCGCTATTTGTGAAAAATGCCGGCTAATTTTCTTTCGAAAAATCAGCGGTCATTTTTCAATAATTAGATTTAGTTAAATACCACCCTTCATTATATTATCCCCACATTTTCTCCTCCACATTTGTTATTGCCATCCGGCCATTTAAATCAATGCAATGTTTCTTTTTATCTGGCTCAACAGCTCTTTCCCAAATCGATTGAAACTGCTTTATCTTCAACAATCCTTCACTATGTTCAATCCACATTCTAAGCCCCATTCAGCAAATTTATCATCATGGCATAGTCATACAGCTAAAAATGGCTGGTGTTATTCACACAGACAGGTGGTTTATGCCTGGTCCGTGGGACAACTGGCAAAAGCGGAGGAGGGGTGATCTCCGGAGGCAATTCAAGTCTTTGTGTCGTCCATAATTAGCTGGGAAACCCATAGCTGAATTGTTCCTATTGATTTGTTGTCTTTATGTCTGGCTGGCTTGTGTGGGGGGTTGTGAAGCTGACTAACTGCTATACACTCTCGAGATCCAGCTTGTTGCTGCACTTTAGAACAACTGCTGCTAGGTGAGCAGCATCAATGGAATGTAGTGATCTTCTTTTCCCTTTCTCTCTGTTTGCTGCCCTGCCTGAAATCAGCAATTCGTTTCTTTCCGGCTCTCAATCGACTTTTTTTGTTTTTCTGGAACAATTATGTGGGTGTGTATGTGGATGGGTTGTTTTGGGTGCAGAGGCTAGGCTACTTTATGGACTTATAAGGAGTTTGGGTGGGGCAAGGCAGTGCTTGGGAAAGATTTTGGTTTTTTGGGATTCAAGGCAACTGCAATATATGGAATTGGGGAACCCAGTAGATAATATTTACTCACAATCAAGGGTCCCTGACTGTCACATGGAGGAACTTCAATGAAACTTTTTTTGCGTATTCTTGTAGAGCCTGCCCAACTCACTTGTGAATCTGGTTCCCCAGCTCTTAAAATTCACAAAAACTGTCGATAGTACAACTTTCACACTAAAACCATTCTAAAACCACCTTGACACCCATGTCGTAGTTTTTCGTAAGTGAGTAATAAGTAATTCCTGCAGTCTTTTTGACTTTCAGAGGCGGGGAGCCAAATTCACAAGTGATTTCGGCAAGCTCTACAAGAATGCGCACATGAAAATTTATTAAATTTTCCCCAGATCACGGCCAAGCTCCCTTCCTTGTAAGTCGTAACCCAATGTTTTAATGAGTTTCACGCACAGAAATACCATGGAGATCGGCAAGACCTTAGCAAGTGCTTCTAGGGATCACCGAAGATCTAAAATTTTTGGGGGTTTTAGTAACGTTCTCAATATTTCTAACCTTTAGACATTTTAATTATAGTTGCAGCTCCAAAATAGCTTATTTGTGAACAAAACTCCGTTTAATTTCGGAAAACTTTGTGGTTATGTCTTTATGCGTTATTTTTGCCTATTTTCCTGTTTAGAAGCAAATATTTTTTGCCACATTAGGCTGTAAATGAGCTGTAGCAATGACTAGCTCATCCCAATTTGACCACTAATTAGCTACACTCTACTCCATTCTCATTGCTTCTCACTTTTACTCTTTCCTATTTTTGTGCTCATCCACCTCATAATACTCTATCGCCAAAATGGTGTTGCGAGTGATGTATGTGATTGAGCTGCTAGAGACAGAAGAGGGAGGAATTGAGCTGGTCGACCCATCATGGTGTAAGCACTTAAGGATACTTAACTGGGTTGGGTTATTTCAGCAGCAGCGGCAGAGGCGGCCGCTGCAGGCGATACCTCGCTGATGGAGGACCTGAGCACTTGCTCCAACGCTGGCATCATGGTGGCCAGCGATGGGCAGTCGGTGTTCAGCGAATACACAACTACTTCTAGGAAGAGCAGTTCATATTATGGTTTGAACAGTCACGATAATTTTGGGGAAATCAGGCGTAATAGAAAGGTCAATCCCAGGTCAGCTGAGCGTTTTCCACAAAGTTATGAATCCACAGCCAGAAATAAAAGGCCAGCAAAATGTGCAAATAATGTCGCGGTGCATGTATCATTCCACATACCATATCTAAAAACTTTATATAAACTATAGCTTTAAAACAAAATCCTGGTTTTCGCAATTTTTTTCAAAAACCATCGAGTAGTTTAAAAAACAATAATATTTAGCATTACCAAGCTTTCCGAGCAGATATTTTTTTCTGAATCAATAGTTTGTCGGTTTTTGCATACAATGGTTTACAGAGCAGACGTCAGTAGCCTGGGAGTGACTCTTCAAAAAAATTATCCAACCACCAAACATGGTTTTAGGCCCAGAGGAAGGCCCTCCAAGAAAGAAGATCAAGTCTCCTCCAGTCATTTCGCCAACAGGCAGCTCAACCAGTCTGTACAGTGGAGGAAGTAGCAGCATTGATTGGAGTAAGAGGGGGTTATGAGACCATACTAAATAAACTTATTCATATTTAGCCACTACTGGCACAACGTTGGAAATGCAGGGCACAAGAGTAACTAGAACACAGTATGGTTTTCGCACCCTTCAAGAGTCTTCAGCAAAGATGTGTTTGAAAGTTACTGGATACCCTTTGCCTGACATTACATGGTTTAGTTTCTACTCCAACTAGACTTTAGGATCAACAAATCAAGGTTCATTTGCAGGTACAAGGATGACATACTTCTGAAAGAAGGAGAAAGACACACTTTCTATGCTGATGACGACGGCTTCTTTGCTCTGACCATCGACCCAGTGCAAGTGGAGGACACAGGAAGATACACTTGTGTGGCCACTAATGAATACGGACAAGCTTCTACATCTGCCTTTTTCAGGGTTTTAAAAGGTGGGAAAGGTTAAAAAGATATCACCCTACGATAATGACAAATGCAATTTATCAGTTAAACTTTTTTATTTGAAAGAAAAATTGGTGCATAGAACTTAGAGTTCACGGATCGAAAATTGTGAAATCAGGATTTGTATCTCAAAAAGTATCTAGCAGACAAAAAAAATAGGAAATCCTTGATAAATCAGGGTGTCTGTACACCCTGATAAAGGTAGTAGAACCGTAGAACAAAAATACCTGATCAAAAGTCCAATCGTAAAGTCAGAATTTTGATATCATACCAATATGATGAACGTTTATTTAATCGACAAACACAAACAGGCGAACATAAACAAAATATAAAAAACAATATTAAAATTTAGTTATAGGTTTCACAAGTGAAAATTAATTAAATTTTATCAGAAAATGTTTGATGGGTTGCAAATTTTGAAGTTTTTTGCTAAAACATTGGTTACGAGACCCATCAAACAATCTCTAATACAATTTAGATAATCACTATTGACTTGTAAAACCCATGAATATATTTTAAAATTATCTTTATATATGTGTATGTTTATGAAACTCATTAAAAAGCGTTCGTCACATTGCTTTCATCCCCAATAGATATGAACATCTAAACCGAAAAAAGATTTGAACAGAGTGTCGTGGTAAACATCGTTAAACCTTTTGTGCTAAATCTTTTGTTCAACCGGAAAATATTTTTGTGGGTTCCGTAATTGTCATTGAGTGCGCTATGAATTACGTTTGTCAGGAAAACTCGAAGACATGGCTCAAAAAATTAAGCCACGGCTTAAAAAAACAGACTTATCGTCTTTTGTTCTCAGCCATGGCACATTTTTGGAAACTCTTTTATCACAGCTAAATTAATAAAATTCAGAAAAGACATCACATGATTTGTATCAAATAGCTATAGCTAGCGCTAGTAAAGAAGTTATATGCAAATTAAGTCAATTTAGAGTTGTCTTTCGAGTCTTTCAAAATTTACAACTCCAAATTAACCTAAATTTTACTAGCTATCTGATATAAATCTTGTAAAGTCTTTTGTGAATCTCATAAATCTAGCGCATCTAATGGTAATAAGATTTTCAAAAACTATTTCGCTATGACTGAAAATAGCAGACTCGTCGAGTATTCCTGACGACCCGACTCACAATTGTCATAGCGCTGCCTAAAATATCTGGTATCCGACAGGCTTCAATCATGTCTTAATAATTTATGATGATTTCACTTTTCAGTTGAAAAAGAAGCTGCTCATCCAAGCTTCACTACCAGCTTGAAAGACCAACAATGCAAAGAAGGAGACGTTGTCAACTTCAACTGCGAGGTGGAAGGTTGGCCTGAACCAGAGCTAGTTTGGCTAGTCGATGACCAACCCCTTAGACCCTCTCATGACTTTCGCCTACAATACGATGGACAAAATGCTAAATTGGAGATCAGAGATGCACAGCCAGATGACACAGGCACCTATGCTGTCCGCATCACTAACGAATATGGCACAGTGGAGTCCACAGCCAAGTTGGTTGTGCAGCCTGATCCGGACAAGAACCATGTAGCGCCTGAGTTCCAGGTTTGAAATTTCTTTTGACAGAACTTTTGACAATATAACAATCGTTCACTGGCGTTCAGGCAATGATTGAAGATGTGGAATGTGACGAAGGAGACACCGTCAAATTCAAAGCAGTGATCACCGGTGATCCGGACCCGACATCACTTGGTTTGTGAACGGAGTGCCACTGACAGAGAGTGAAAAGGTCCGCTTCATCAGTGAGGACGGCATTTGCATCCTGACTATCAAGGATGTTAGCCGACATTTTGATGGAACCGTTACCTGCCAGGTAAATATTTATGGCTAAAATTATAAACTAAATTTAAATTAGAGGTTCAAAATTTTCGTCAAATTAGAAATTTATCCCGTCAAGTATTATAAACTCGTTTGTCTCAAATATTTCTAAAGCTTTTTGTCTTATTTTTTTATATTTTTTAAACCAACGTGTAGCCCTTACCATCAATGGATTGGTCTGATAACAAAATCATCAAAAGAATCCGATTTATCGAAAAATTCCCCAAAAATCCGATTTTCCAAAAAATCCCCAAAATCCGATTCTTCAAAAAAATCCTCAAAAAACCCGAAGTTACGGATTTTTCCAAAAAAAGTATCTGCGAAAAATCCGAAGATACGAATAATCCTCGATTTAGAATACGACCCCAGGGCTACACGTTGGTATGAAAATTAAAAAAATTTTAACAAATTAAAATTTAAAAATTAAAAAAAAAATTAAATTTAAAAAATAAAACAAAAGTTTTAAATTTATTAATGAAACCCGATAAGAATTTATTTGATACCACAGGAGACATAAAAAACTATGCAAAACTTGTTATAAAATTGCCCATTACTAAATAATTTTCGTGACACTCTGCAATATTTTCTATTTAGGGAAAAAATCGTCTTGGAACTGCAAATTGTGATGCCCGCCTCAAAGTCCGCGTTCCACCAGTTGCTCCTCAGTTTGAAAGACCATTGGAAGACCGAGTAGTTACTGAGAATAGTGCAGTAATGTTCGAAGTGGATGTGATCGGTTACCCTGAACCAAAAGTAGAGTTTTTCCTCAATGGAAAACCGTTGATTCACGGACAAGAAGGAGTGGAGATTAAACAGCAAGATGGCAACTACAAAGTCACTATACAAAACTGCCAAATTGATCAACACGATGGCGAGATATTAGCTAGGGCAACAAATGAGCATGGTCAGGCGGAGAGTAGAGCTCGTCTGACTGTGGAGCCAGAAGAGGAAGAGTCTAGAAGTGCTCCTACTTTTATCAAAGACATTGAAGATCAGGTTGGTATTTGCCGTACATAATCAAAATTGGATAAGTTTTAAATACTGTATTCCTTCTAAT
>JAMRYI010001172.1:0-40855 GCA_029231635.1 Ditylenchus weischeri | reverse complement strand
CCGGGAGTTATTGGAGGAAATACGGTATAAGATAAATAGCCATATGTTCCTGAAAGTTGTTCTCATAAATTTTGTAGAGCAACTCATTGGCTAAATTTTGTATGCAAATGATCCTCATCTTGACTTGCACTTTTAGTGAAAAATAAAAATTACTATAGTATGCGTTATTAGTGATTCCTTCGCTATAACGCCACTTGGGGACCGGTCCCAAGGATGGCGTTATATCGAGGGTCGACTGTATCAAAAATTATTTAACCTTTTCAACATTTCCGCAAAAATAGCTGTCCACCGCGATTTAAAAGTCGAAATTGCCATTGTCATCCAGGGCGATGGTTCAATTCAATTACTGGTGAGTAGCACCATTGCGTTACAAAAGAGACAATCTTGAGCTGTGCTGCAATTTACCCTAAAACACTTTCAGATTCTATCCAAAGACTCAGTAACAGTGGCCGTAGATGTGGTGGTCTACTTCCGAATCTCAAACGCCACTATTTCCGTGACTAATGTGGAAGATTCTTCGAGATCTACCAAGCTGCTAGCTCAGACCACTCTTAGGAACATTTTGGGCACCAAGACACTGGCTGAAATGTTGAGTGACAGGGAACAGATCTCACTCAACATCCAGGTTCCAATTAAAAATCATCAATGTATGTGAATTGACTAAAAGATCTGCAGGAAACTCTGGACGAGGCCACATATCCTTGGGGCGTGAAGGTGGAGAGAGTGGAGATCAAAGATGTGCGTTTGCCTGTCCAGTTGCAAAGAGCCATGGCAGCTGAAGCTGAGGCTACAAGGTTGGGCATAAATAACAGTATGGGTCTACTGAAAACTTATCAAAACATTTTGTAGAGAAGCTGGTGAGCCAAGGTGCGTTACAATCTGAATAAAAACACACAGAAGATTGAGTACTACCGGGTGCTGCAAAAGTTCTCCACCTTTTTTAACAACCTAAAACTACGGCAAGGGTTTTTACAGCACAGCAAACTTTTCGTTTTTTTCAATGAACTGCAAAACAATCACAGTATGGCCCAACAAATTCGGCCGATGGCCATTTCAAATGGCCATAACTTTTGGTAGACGTCGAATTTCGACAAACAGTTTTTGCAATCGTCCTAGACCTAGTTCTAGTCCTCGTCCTAGTCTTATACTTCCTCACCACTGAGATCATCATACTTTTTGAAAAAATGAGTGAGTTACTAATTTTAGCTGTAAATCATAGCTGAAAAGGTGTTTCTGAAAAGATAAGCGCACTGCTGTATACAGCAATGAATGAGCTTTCAAATGAGGTATTACTTGCCTTGAAGCAAAAAATAAAATGTGTAAAACGTGCATTATTAAAAAAATAAAAAAATTCACAAGGGTCGAAAAGACCCACTTAGTACAGGGTGTGTCAGAATTACGCGCACTTTTTTAAAATTTTTTGTATCAAATGAAAAATGTGTCTTCTTGATTAATTTTGACCGTTATGTTTGCTATTATTGTGTATGCTATTATTAAGCAGCTAATTTATGTTTTTCAGATCTAGGAAATGCCGATAAAGCCAGAAGAACTGCGTGCAGCTTTCGTCAACCATGAACAGCATCCGAAACAGGTCAAATTTTGAATATCCCTATTGTAAATTCGTTTTATACGCTTTCCCTGTTCAGGTCATGGTGTGGACGCAATTTGCTACAACGGGAAGCTTCCTCCCGTTTTCATCGATTCGCAATACTCCTATGACCAAGTCTATTATCGACAGAAGGTGCTGCGGGAGACGGTTCGTCCTTGGTCACGTTGGTTTTTTGGCGATGAAAGGTGGACTTTTCAACAGGTTTTTTCGATTTTCGTCTTAATTACCCTCTTTACTCTCGTCTTCCTTACAGGATGGAGCAACATCTCATACTGCGAATTTGACGCAGGAGTGGCTACGCAGAAAAGTTCCGTCCTTCATCTACAAGAATGAGTGGCCTCCTCGCTCGCCAGATCTCAATCCATTTTGAGTGATCATTTGTTATGTATGCTGTTTGTTGTTGTTGCATTTGTGGGCGGAATAAAAACTTAAATTAATAATTAATTAATCAATTAACTATTAAAAACCCGTCATTCTGGAGATTTCCGCGGGTTAGGGTCCCGAAAACGGAAATCGACCGGGCAAGGAGCTACCTCGCCGATTTTTTTAAAAAAGTGCGCATAATTCTGACACGCCCTGTAGTTTAATGGTTAAAGCAGTCAGGCATGAAATATATGTAAACAAGCAAACTGGCGCCCTCTCGGGCGCCCGCATTTGAAAGGCAAAGTTCAGTGTAGCAAAATACTACAATACCAATCGGGCCGTAAACCCGAAAACCCAAATTTGGCGGCAATTCAAAAAAAGTTTTTCGCTCCGATTTTCCCATAAAACCCCCAACTTTCAAGTTCAACCATAAAAATTACGAAAATTTTCACAGCAAAACCCAAATCTAAACGCAAAAGCTCCTCCGCCTGCGAAAGGGCTTCCCAATGAGTACAAACTCGCCCATTAAAATATTTCACAGAAAAAAGATAAATTTCCCTCAAGGGGACCATTAATTAGCGTAACACACACACCCTCCCCGACCCAAATACTATATAAAGATTTTTTTTCAAATATATCCTTTTCTAGCCGCAAGCCTTTTCTTCAAAATTGTGTATAAATTTTGCAGGGCATTTTTTTTGCCTAAAAATTAAATCAAGTTAAAATCAAGCACCTTGTGCATGCATATAAAAATCGGTGACGGCCATTTTGTAGCTCTGGTTAAGGGCTTTCTAACTTATGTTACAGATTTCATTTTTTATTTTAACTGGTGGAAGAAAAGTCCTTGGTGGGTTTTGAGGCTAACTATCTATTTTATCTAAAAAATTATCCAAATATATAGGGTTGTTCTCTTTCAGATGGTATATAACATTATTCACAAGGGACCACAGACGCCTATCGGCGCCTCTATAGTATTTCGAAATTTCAATGAAGGGCTATGACTTCATTCATAAAAATAGGTATATCCCCTATTAGAACTCATTTTTTTCGCCTGTTCTTTTTTTAAAACGAAAGCTGACATTCTGGGGAACACGATGGTATTAGCGACAAAAGTGATTTCGCTATCTACGACCCGTTCTGGCCTTCGAAGTGAAAAAGCGTTACCCACCCACCCACACATGCCAAATACTATATAAGATATGCAGTAACATTATATTGGTAGATTGGGACAAAGAAATAAAGGGCAAAAAGACTTCAAAGTGGACCCACATTGGAGGAACCCCACTGGTGAATGGGCACCCAATCCCCCTGATTGGAATGTCTTGGACTACTTTGCTTTTCCCTACCTCCAGTCAAAAGCTTGCACTGCTCCACACTTCTCAATCGCAAACTTGAAAGCATCATTGGTCAGAGAATGGAATGCAATTCCCCAGAGTTATATCCAAAATGCGATTGATAGTTTCCCTAAACGGTTGAGTAAATGTATTGCTGCTAATGGTGGTCATTTTGTGGAATAGATTTATAATGTTATATACCATCTGAAAGAGGAGCGTTCGCGCTACAACCCTATATAATTGGATAATTTTTTAGATGAAATTTTCATTAAAAATAGTTAGCCTCAAAACCCGCCAAGGACTTTTCTTCCACCAGTTATATGACCGAGATATAATTTCTTTGAAAATTAAAAAAAATTTAGAAATGGAAAAAATGAAAAATGAATTTTTTGCAAATTTTGCTAAACTGGTCTATATTGTAACAGTTGTATCTTTGGAAAACGTTGGCCGAAATTATTTTCGTAATACCGTTTTTAAAGCTCTTGTTGAGCGCTACAAGATAGACCAAATTGTTTGGCACTTGTTTCCCCACCCTAAATTTCTACACCCTAAATACAGACCTCCACCCTCAACTTTGAGAGCCTATATCTCGGAGCATCTGAAATATTCTGCGTTCCCTTTTTAGCATTTATTTACAAATCGAAATAAATCGAAATGTAACCAAAATTCTGAATCGTTTAGCATTTTTGTACGATTCAATTTTACGTGCGCTGACATGTAGAGAATTTAAATCCGATAAAAAATTGCAGGCATTATGCATTCTACAGACGAAAAACACAGATGGAATTTATACGGAGACAAGGAAGCGCGCGATACTGTTCAAAAAGGGCGGAACTCAAACCGAGAAGAAGAACGTGAATCAAAGAAGCAGAAAGAATTGGAAGCAAATACGAGGTTTTGAACAGGGGAGTTGCTCAAATCACAGAGGTCAGCTTTTTTAGCTGATGTAATGACAGTTTATATAAAATTTGTGAACTATTTAGCACAAGGAAGCTAAAAAGGTCATTCAGGAAGGTTTCGCACGCTATTCAGACGACAAGGAGATGAACGAGCATTTGAAAGAGAATCTTTTCACGGATGACCCGGCTCTATATGTGTTCATGCCGACGCCGGAAAAAACATGCCTTGGTCCCCCCTGTTGTTTTTTAACAAAAAATTTTTTTGGAATTTAATTAAAAGTGTTTTCAAACACCCAATATCAACCCAAAATCGCTTCAATAATCTGAATGGGAACATAAATTGGATAGATGGTGAAATTATGCAAAAAGTTGTCCAGGTCAAGGTTTTGAGTATAAATAAATGGTTGAGGAGACTGTGAAAATTTTTTTTGCATTTCACGCATGCACTATATATATAAAAAAGCTGTGTGAGCCCTATCCCGGACATGCCAACTCTCGGGCTTTCTTCTTTAAGCAGCGTATAGCCGTTAGGCTTAGGCTCAAGGTCTAAGGCTTAGTCTTAGGGCCTCTTTTTGCCCAGCTACAGTGACCAAAACATGGTAAAACAGGCGAAAAAAAATGGACGAAATTTAAAATTGCTCAAAACTTAAATTTTTATCGACCAGAACTCAAAAATAATGTCTTTTTTGAACTCTTGAGGTGATTTTGGGTTGATATAGGGTGTTTGGAAACACTTTTAATTAAATTCCAAAAAATTTTTTTGTAAAAAAAACAACAGGGGGCACCAAGGCATGTTTTTTTCGGCGTCGGCATGAACACATATAGAGCCGATGACCCAATGGTTGAGTACTTTAAAACAAAGAAACACAACGTCCAGATGCGTAGTGACGGGGTAGGCTTTTGTCTAATTAAGAAGCCAAAAAACTGAATTTGCTTTTTGTAGTCTTTCCGGAATACAAGAGTCCATGGCAGCCAAACCGCTTTTCAATCGCTCCAGGCTATCGTTGGGATGGTGTCAACAGGTCAAATGGATTCGAGGGAAGAATTTTCTTAGTAGAGAACAAGTGCAAAGCTCAAGCAGCATTGACGTACAAATCCATGATTGAATGTGAAGATTGATTGTCTTGTTTACAAAAGTATAATTCCCTTGTTTGTTATCTCGTGTTTCATATATAATAAAGTTCTGCTAGCACCAGTCTTGAGCAGTGTTGTAAAAGCACCGGTGCGGTGCCGAATTTTGACTTGGCACCGGTGCGGTGCCAAAAAAGGTCCGGTGCTGGTGCCGGTGCGCGAATTTTTTGAGGTGGTGCCTTATTTTTTATCTGTTTTCTGTTAAAATTGTGATCAATTTTCAGAAAAGCTGAGCTTTTATTTGTAAAAAACGACAGGATGTTACTAAAAAGTGTCAATTAACAAAAATTGTTCACAGATACCGATTCAAATTTCCATGTTTATGATTTGAATCAAGATTTCTTTTACGTGGAGTTTCCACTCAGCTTTGGTCATTGGAGGTGGTGCAGGCTCTGTTGAATGTTCTTCTCCGTCCTCCCACAAGTCCACGAGTTTGTCGGACAACCAGAGAGGGAACTTATTTACTTGGGGGCGCATTTTTCACTTATTTGTAAATCATGTTTAAACGACTCCCAAGTAACTTTATATGCTAAAAACGATAAGAAAGGTGGTTTCCGTATTTTCTTACATAAAAATGAATTTTTCAAAAAAAATTTTGACAAAAATTTGACATTTTGCCTTGGGAGACCAAGGTAAACCACCTTATGTAAAGGTATTATACCGTTTCGGTCACTGAGCTGGGCAAAAGACTCTTTAAATGTATTTTTGATCACGAGTCTTACTGAATCATGTCTAAGGGTGAGTGCGCGCATCTCAACCAACCAAGGGGGCTTGGTTGCTTGGGGTTGAGATGCGCACACCCACATACCTTAGACACAAATCATTCAAAAGTGACTCTGGATGCATAAAAATGTATGCATACCAGAGTTTCTCTCTATGGTAGGCCCCAGTTAACAAAACTATGTTCAAACTCAATCTTTTGGGTATTCAGGTACCCTTTCCCGAAGGTTTACCTTGGTCCCCAAGGCAAAAAGTCAAATTTTGTCAAACAATTTTTTTTGAAAAAATCCATTTTTTATGTAGAAAAATTACGGAAACCACCTTTCTTATCGTTTTTAGCATATAAAAGTTACTTGGGAGTCGTTTAAACATGATTTACAAATAAGTGAAAATGCGAAACCAACCCCCCCCCAAGTAAATAAGTGCCCAAGAGACCTAATATACCTGCGGCATTGACAAACAGCTGCTTAAAGCTACTGACTCCAACCAAGCGCAAGAATCCAGTCATTATATTACAGCATAAACAAAAGAATTCATGCAGCTGGAAAAACACTCTCTTTGACTGTCGACGTTGTGACGACAAAGGGTATGCTTCATAGCTATGTAGGAATCGTAGGGCACTATTATGATTCATCAAAACAGAAAATAATGGTTGTTGGACTGGACATCGTCGAAATGAAAAAAAAAGACACACCTGTAACTACATTAGAAAAGAGTTCTAATTAATTATAATAAATTACACATTTTAACGCTACGTGTCCAATGACGCGGAAAAGTGTGACTGCGACTGTGACTGGGACTGTAACTGTGACTGCGACTGTGACTGCGACTTTTGCCGCGTCATTGGACACGTAGTGTAAGCTAACTGTTGTCTAATTTTATTGCTGCCATATTTTCATGACGTTTTCAACCTTCATTAAAAACAAAATTTTGCATTTTCGCTCATTTTGCTGTCTCTTACGATATCTTTCAAAAAACTATCTTTTTTATCTAACATTTCAAGTGGTCGGTGCCGACACCGGTGCGGCACCGGTGTTTTAAGACGGTGCCGGTGCCAAGCGGTATGTCCGGTGCTAGTGCCGGTGCCAACTTTTAGTCTTTTACAACACTGGTCTTGAGCATGCCCCCATTTTGTCCACAGACATATCAACTGTGAGCCAGTTGGTATCAACTTTTTTATGTAGTTAACCGCACCACTCGCCATCAACCGGAATTGCTGTTCGGTTTATTAGCGAGTCACATCCTTATCCCCCAAATATTTTTCCCCAAAAACATTCTTCCCTCAAGCCAAAAAAAGCTTATGAGAAACGAAAAGATGCAGCTTGGGAGACAAATTATGTTAAAGCACACTGTATTAAGTTTCTGCTAAAAATTTCAGCCGTATGCTTGCCATCAATATATTTCTAAAAAAAACCCATTTGCAGGTTATAGCCGCAGAAGGTGAACAGCTGGCTAGCAAGGCATTGGCTGAAGCTGGTAAATTAATTTACTCATGTCATATTTTTGACTTATCCGGGATATACCGTATTTTCTCTATTAATTACCCCCTCTCTGATAGTTACCCCCTATAGGCACCCCCTATATCTCAGCTCAAAAAATGTATTGTGCAAATCTGTTTTTTGCGTTTTGTTAATCATCACAATCTTAGTTGATTCAACTTTTTAGATTTCATTTGGGCACCCAAAAATTTCAAAATCGACCTTGAAATTTTTCGATTTTTCAAGGGTTGAAAAATAATTACCCCGGGGTAACTAATAAAGAAAATACGGTATTCAAAAACCCTAAAATTTCGATTACAGCATCAGTGATTAGTCAAAATCCGGTGTGTATCAACCTTTCCCTACTGCAAACACTCAATTCTATCAGTGCCGAAAAGAACCAGACCATTGTGAGTAGTTTAGCAAAAATATCATACAATCTAATTATATGAGTCCAATACGGTGGCTCAATGGAGTTAGAAAGAGCTATTCGCTAGTTTAGGGCTCTCCTACAAAATGATTCGGAAACGCTGCACTTTGGCGTAAAAAAGCACATGTAAAGCTAGAAGGGTAAAAATTTGGGGCTCTACACGCATTCGCGAGTCTAAAAAAAGATACCTTGGTCCCCGGCACTTGTTTACTTGGGGAGGGGGTTGTGCCTTTTTGGTCAACTGTGAATAGTGTTCAGACGTCTCCTAAGTAATTTTTATACGCTAAAAACGATAAAAAAGTTCTTTCCAACACAATTTCCGTACTGAAAAGACATGTTTGGAAAAAAAATTTGGTTATCAAAGGTTGACCAACTGCCTTGGTCCCCCCCAAGGCAGGCTGAGCGAATGAGAGCGGTGTCAGGGCTCTAGTAAAGAATCGGTTGCAAAAAAAGTGCTTGGTCCCCCCTGTGGTTTTTTTGTGAAAAACAGCTTGGTCCCCCTGTTATTTTTTTTTGATTTTTTGAAAAATATTAGTTTCGCAGCGATTATTTTTTGCCAAATAATGTTTCAGTACAATGCATTTAAAATTTTTAATTTGTCTATATTTGTCTGTTTGTTTTGTCTGTGTTATCTTTGCATTTTAATCATTCTGATTTCAGACATAGAATCGTTCATATTTATATAATGTTTTTATTTACAGACAATGAAGAACACATATAACATAACTTCTTATGTCGCAGAAGCTGTCTTCAAGCAAAATTGCAACGCTGACAACAAGAATATCTTTGAATCCTTCTTCGAAAGAGTGTCTATGATCCATAGAATCGACAATTATGAAAGTTAAATTATGTTATATGTGTTCTTGTGATCATGTGTTTATAAATCAAAAAATAAATTTTTCAATAAAAATATTTTCAAAAAACAACAGGGGGACCAAGCTGTTTTTACAAAAAAAACCACAGGGGGGACCAAGCACTTTTTTGCAACCGATTCTTTACTAGCGCCGTCAGACTACAAAAGATGCTTCTCGACAACAACAATTTTATTCGCACTCAAAATCCTTGTAAACACTTATTTGCAACCAAAAGTTATAGAAGTTCCACTACGTTTTGGTTGCTGGAGATGGGCAAAAAGTTTCCTCCTTGGCACTATTCACAGTTGACCATAAAAGGCCACCGGCCAATGGTTGGCTGCTTCGCGGCCAAGAGCAACACACTCCACATTGCAAGGGATTGGGGAATTGTAGTTCAAGTTCTCTGACTTCATAAAATGTTAGACAGATCTACAATTCCCCCCAATCCCTTGCAATGTGGAGTGCGCTTGTCTTGGCCTCGAAGCGGCCACCCTTAACCGGGTACAACAATCTCTAGAATTTTAGGGTAGAATTTTCACATTTGATGTGAAAAATATATAGCCTTGCTGGCCCCTTTTGGCCCCTTTTTCCCATTTGGGAAAAAAGGGGCCAAACGCCTTATTATAAGGGATGGAGGCCTTTCAGGCTAAGCCTAATGGCTAAGCCTAAGCCTAACGGCTATGCGCTGCTTAAAAAAAGGAAGCCCGGGAGTTGACATGTCCGGGACAAAGGCTCACCCAGCTTTTAAACTATTTTTTTTTCAAAAGCCCTCAAAACCCTCATTCGATTTTCAAATGTTTAAAAACTATGTTTAAACCATTTGAGTCCGCCTGGCCTACCCTAAGCCTAAGCCGAAACCTAAACCTAAATCTAAGTGCGTAAAAATTTGATAAATCGAAAAAAGTTGAAAAAAATCAACAGGGGGACCAAGGCGAGAAATTTGAAATTCGGGAAAAAGGGGCCAAACGCCTCTACGCGGGAGGACCAATGCAAAAAAATTTTTTTACTAAAATTTTTTTTTTGTAAAAATGATTAAAAAGTGTAAATAAACATGTTTTAAGACTTTTGGGAAAAAAAAATCAAAAAAAAAATCAAAAGGGATACCAAGGCATCTTTTTTTTTCTGGACTCGCGAATGCGTATAGAGCCAAATGTGGTACTTATGTAGTTGGAGGCGTCACTTCTCATGCTCGAAATACGGTATTTACTCTAATAGAGCGGCCCCCTCTACTTTGAGAACTTGTATCGGTATGCAACTGACGCGGTGAACAAAGCAGCTCTGTACACTTTTTTTTGAATTTGCGCGTTTTGAAACTCCGGTTTTTCGCATGTTTTTCAAAAAAAATTTAACTTAGGGGAGCCTTAAGCTCCGGGTAGACCAGAACACGATAGCTGGGAGTAAAAATATCTTAAGAGCTGCAAAAGAATAAAAATTAAAAACTCTAAAAATATGGAACTTATGCACAATGTTGCCCCCACATTTTTTCTGTTTTTTCCAATGATCAAAATACACATAGCTTTATTCCATTTACGTGAACACGTTATAATTCCACTCCCGGTCTATACCTCCACGAACAACAATTTCACCATTAACAGATACAAATACCTCAGACACATGTTTCCACAGGTAAAAAAGCGCATCAGGTCCTCTGAACTTCTTCTTCCACATAAGCTTGGCAAGGAATTTACAGAATAGACTACGGCGTGTTCCACCTCCCGCTCGATTCGCTTGCTTGAATTTCCCCCACATCGATTCAACGCTTAGTGTATGAACATCCGGATTCTCTGGCGATACAAAGTTATACCTAAAATGATAAGAAAAACATGGATGGAATGTTAAAAATTTATAATCAGTTGTTACTTGTAGTACTGCGTAATGTTCATGTTTATCATTCATGCGATCGATTGCATTGTAGGAAGCCAGACCGTCGTCAGGAAGAATGTAGCGTGCAATAGCAGAAAAAGAAAAAAAAGAAGAAAAGAAAAAATGGTTTAAAAATAATTAAAATATTTGGGGGCAACATTGTGCATGTTTTTAAAAAAAATTTTAACTTAGGCGGAGCCTTAAGCTCCGGGTAGACCAGAACACGATAGCTGGGAGTAAAAATATCTTAAGAGCTGCAAAAGAATAAAAATTAAAAACTCTAAAAATATACCGAGCCACTTTTTGTACCGAGTCGGTATGCATCTCTTATATCTAAGCCCAGAGCAAACATTTCACACTACTGTTTACTGCGTTTTTAACTACTTCTCCAAATTATATTTTCCGTAATTTAGTTGGGCATCGAAAAATCCTGACATTAAATTTAAAATTTCCTCATTTTTGGAGGATGAAAAATACAGCGACATAGTGCTTTATTAAAGAAAAATCGGTACTTGTAGTTTTTTAACTTGTGCCTAGATGCAGGGTAGGCCAGCGTAGGTTAGGAATGGCTCAATCATTTATTTTTGCCTTTTTTTAAATAGCTCGGGAAATAACCTCTTCCTAACCTCTTCTGCCCTATTTTAAGCCTAAGTAAAATCTGAATTTTTAAAACGACAAACACCAGGGCCCTGTTTCTCAGCTAAACCGGTTTTCCGAAAACTGGTTTTCACAAACCGGTTTTGAAAGTTGAGCTGAGAAACGCATTTTTTCGCCAAAACTGGTTTTCGCCGGAGCTGAGAAACAGGCCCAGGGCAAAATGGACAAGACTCTGATATCGAGCAGGTCTTTGCCCACATCTGGTACACATGAATTTGAGATTGCATCGTATGCCAGGTTTTAATGCGCATCTTTGCCATATTTAAGGTGCTGCCGATCCCTGTGGAACTAGTCCAGACACTTATTAAAAGAAGGTAGCCATCTAGCAACAGATCCCATTTAAAACTGCCAAATTTAGATGACTTTAATTTTAATTGCATATTAGACTTCAATAAATTATGTTTTTGTACATTTACAATCTGCACAACCCTGTCAATAGAGTGGTTTATATTTTTTGAGTTCCACCGCAATATGCTGATAATTGACCAGTTCTTGACCATCTTGTTGGAATTTTTTGAATGCTTCATGAGCTAGCACTTTGTTGAGTCTCTGATAGTATTGGATGAAATGGGTGAAGGCCATCTGCAATAAGCAAACTGTTGGGTTTAAATCTATGACTTGGTACCAAAAGCCAATTCTATAAATTATTGGGATTATTATTGGTCCATAAGTTCGTGGGTGGTTATACGTAACAGACTATATTTATGTATGGGTTGCAAAATTTTTCATAAATGAGAATCGGCACTCAAAATTAATTGCTGGGTTTGAAAATCGAAATTTTGACTACACAATTCACGATTTGAAACCCATCGGTTAATTAATTCAATTAATAATCATTTAATTAAAGGTTAATTAATCAATTAATAATTATTTAATTAATTACCCATTAATTAAAAATCATTTAATTAATTAACCGATGGGTTTAAATTTCGATTTTGAAACCCAGCAATTAATTGAGTGCCAATTCTAATTTATAAAAAATTTTGCAACTGGATATGGATGAATCCGATAAGTCAAACCTTAACTTTTTGGTGCGTATACGTTTCAGCACAAAACGAAATAAGTTTCGAAATAAGTTTCGTTTTGTGCTGAAACGTCAATGACGTTATATGTATATATATACCGTATTTCTTCTAATTGCCGCACATGTGCGCTTATTTTTCAATCACCCGAAAATCGGAAATTTTCAAATTCAATCTAGAGATTTTCGGGTGCTTAACCAAGATCTGAAAAGTGGAAGTAGAGCTCGTGGGAGTAAAAAATGCATCAAACAGCTTAGCAAAATATTCACTCTGCTCCGAGATATAAGTCTTTAAAGTTAGGGGTGTGCGGTAATTAGAGACTGTGCGGCAATTAGAAGAAATACGGTATATGACGTTACGTCATATATTTTAAATATTATTGGCGCCAATGCAAATTGTGTAATTTTTTAATATTTTTATATTACATTGAGCATTATTGCAGTAATATTTTCAGTCTGTGTTTTTATTTGTAAAAATTGCCCTAGTGAATGGTCCTGAGTGCCTTCAGTGGTTTCCCCCAGTAGAGTAAGGAGAGCGGAGGATGCCCCTTCGGTAGTTTTACCCGAGTAGTGCCTTGAGTTCTTACGCTTATGGCATGTGATACACACCTTGAGTCACATTAGCCACTTTCAGTGGTTTGCCCCTGTATAAGAGAGTGGATATATTCCCGTAAGAGGCTTCCGGTTCCGAGGCAAGTATATGGAAGACTAGATGGATAGACTAGATGGTTCGAAATGGGTCTGGTCATGTTCTGCTCAGAGACAGATTTACAAATGGCTGCTGAATGTCGTCTTTTGATTGCTGATGGCACCTTTAAAAATTACACAATTTGAATTGGCGCCAATAATATTTAAAATATATGACGTTTCAGCACAAAACGAAATAAATTTCGTTCAGGGCTTTCGAATGGTATATTTATTATTTCATAGCACAAAACGAAATAAATTTCGTTTTGTGCTGAAACGTCAATACCCCAACTTTTTTACAAAATTTTAATATGTGCTTTGTTCAAATCTGAGGGTTGAAGGATACAGTGGAGGATACAATCTCGATATAAGGTGACCCTGAGGACTGACCGAAAGCCTTCTTCACTAGATTATATCGAAAGTAAGTAGTCCACCTGCAGAATATTGGTCCCATTCTTGAAGTTGGTGAAAGATTGGAGTATTTCGTTGTTGATCGCCTCAATGGACCGCTTCCACTCCACGTTGAAGGAGCGCACTATTTGGGTCACTTTGCCTGGAATATATCAAGCGAAATAAGTAGCCATATCCCTTCAATAAATCAATGCCTACTTCCATATCTAGTGAGCAGTTGTGTGTGTGCTTGTTCAATAAGCGGTTCACATTCATTCAAAAACTGGATTAAACCAGAGAAATGGGGAGACAATATTTCTTCCACAAAAGCATTTATTTTGGTTTGCTGCAATTCCCAGAAACTCGACCGTTCCTTGGACTCTGAAGCTATTTTTTCCTAAAATTTTACAACATTTTATGGGTGCTTAGACGAGAAAAATATTAGTTATTGAGTAACCCACATCCAAAACTGTAAGGATAATATCGTAGTTGTTGATTTGAAAGACCAGACGGTTTTTCTTGGAAGTCAACTGAGACGTAAGTCTGTTGAGTAGACCTTCGATTTCGGCTTGTTGTTTACTGATCATCACCTGCAAAATTTGTGCAATGAAAAGGATTGATATTTACAGAGAATTTTAAACGAATATCGCACAAAAAAGATGGTTGCACTATAGAATCCCGCCACCCCCTCCCCCCCCACGGGGAGTAATCAGGTGAAGGAGATAACATCATATTCGTTTCTCGACCCCGATTTCATAGAGCCGCGTGTTTTTTAGTTCTGAGAAAAATTTCGAACCACAGTGGGGGTATCATGGTTTTTTAGTCGAAATTTGAAAAATTTTGAATTCGCGCCTTTTGAATTTTCAAGGGATTTGAGGCTGTATTGGGAGGGTAAGGAATAAAAGGGGCCACTTTTATGGCAAAACATTAAAACTAAATATGTGTATCACTAGACTGTCTTACCATGTTTTCAACTGGGCCGTGGCAAAAGAACCTCTATATGCATTTTTGATCAAGAGTACTTCTGAATCATGTCTAAGGTAAGTGAGTGCGCATAAAACTCTCTCAAGCCCCCTGAGAGAGAGAACTCTCAAGAGAGAGAACTCAGCCCCCTGCGCACCCTTCAGGCGCAGCTTGGGGCTTGGAGTTGAGATGCACACCCACATACCTTAGACACAAATCACTGAGTGACTCTGATGCATGAAAGCATGCATACCAGAGTATATTTATGCAGTAGGCCCCAGTATTCAAAACTATGTTCAACATCTTTTGTTAGTGGCCCCTGTGTGATTAGTGGCCCTTTTATTCCCTTCCTCCAATACAGCCTCAAATCCCTTGAAAATTCAAAGGCGCGAATTCAAAATTTTTCAAATTTCGACTAAAAACCATGATACCTTGTGGTTCGAAAATTTTTTTCTCAGAACTAAAAACACGCGGCTTTCTCATGAAATCGGGGTCGAGAAACACGAATATGATGTTATTTCACCTGATCACTCCCCGTAGTGGGGGATTCTATAGTCAAGCCAAAAAGATAACCATATACAGTCAAACAGCACACCACTAGGCACTTTTCTTAATATTTCGAAAAATTTTAAAACAGACCATTTTTGTCGCTTTTAGTTAAGATAACGAATAGATGTCATGCAGCAGTTCTGAGCAGCACTTTTTATGTTCAGTAAGAGGCATTGCTAACCTGTAACTAGGCTTGATCTCGGGACGGGAATCCTATGGTATTCCCGGTTTGGGAATCCCGAAAATTTTAAAAATCCCGGTCCCAAATTCCGCCGGAAATTTTTTGAAATCCCGCATCCCGCCGGGTCACATTCGGAAAATCCCAAAAAAATCCCGAAATCAAATTTACCTTGTTTCAGTACGAAAATAGGCAAATATTTAAAGAAAGTTTATTATTTTTTCACTTCCGATGACGTTTTTTGTTGTCATTTGTGTGCGAAAAATAGTTTTTACCTGTTCATTTTTTCAGATAAAGCATATTATCTGGAAGATTGATCGTTATAGACAGTGAGATCTTTTTAGGCTAAAACTCGCATCCGTTACTCGGTACTATTTGTAAACCAGCCGTTTTTTTGCAAGCTTGTTATCCTATAAACAGAGGAAAGTTCAGTTAAAAAAAATAACTGTAAAATTTCTTGTATAATATACGAGAAATCCTACAGTTATCGACGTGCAATTATTGATTATATTAAGAGCGGAAAACGTGTTTCACTCCATCCTCACATTCGCTGGCCTACTTTGCTAAGCCTAAGCCGGAAAAGTCTGGCGTTTTATTGTTTTTCAGCTTATGACGGAGAGGATGACAGAGAGCACTTTTAGGTTTAAGACCGATTTCTCATTTTTTGTAGTTTGGAAGACATGTTTAAATCTGTAAATCTTCTCTGCGCCTAAGCACAACATAAATAGTAACAAGATCACTACAATTTCGGAGCACTTCAACTATTGCCCCATCAGTCGATTCAACCCTTGCCCCACCACTCAATTCAATCCTGGCCCCATCAGGGGCTCCCACCATTTCGCTCTCCTGGAAACCATACGAGAACGTATCTACAAGGCGATTTAGCAAAGTATCTGTTTATCATTTGTTTAATTGTTTACGTGTCAATATTCGCAATTTCTTAGTTTTGAGTCTTTTTCAGATGACTCTACGCCGCGACAGATCTGCTGCCTCGCCGAGATGGACTTTATCTAAGCTTGATCGCCTTTCTGTGGGGTGGGGCCAGGATTTAATCGAGTGGTGGGGCCAGGATTTAATCGAGTGGTGGGTCCAGGGTTGAATCGAGTGGCGGGGCAATAGTTGAACTTAGCCACAATTTCTGTAATTTCTGAAAAAGTACTGTACCCAGTCTTGGTACCCAGTCGTAGTACCCAGTCATAATGTGTTCCTAGTTGTGTTTTTAACACTCTAAAGTTATTGACTCTTAAAAATAAAATTAACTGTATTTCGAAAACTGTAAAACTACTCGTATGATAGAAACTAGAAATTCTACAATTGTCAACTCTACAGTTATCGACAAAAAATCCCGAATCCCGACGGGACTCCCATTTTTGTCTGACGAGAACCCCGAATCTCGAAAATTTTTCAAATATCGATCCCGAATCCCGCCGGACCTCTAAAGATCAAGCCTACCTGTAGCCTATTGTCCATTTTCTTGCCAACACCCATGAGATCGCTGCAGACCAGAAAAGCACATGTGAACTCTGCATACCTTCTAATGACATAGTGCGGACGAGTGTCCACTGGCACTTGCAGTTTCCTCACGTCCAGATTCCTACAAATACATATTGGGTTTTTCAAAAATATCGTGTGATTCGGCAAGAAAACCCCTACCTAACACTGTCATTGTGCATGTTCATCACCATCTTAAATATTCAAGTACTTGGGTTACGCTGAAAAATGTTTTTACCTCTAGTCTGGCCCACAATAGCTTTGTTAGATTTTGCCAATATCTGCAAAAATACGCTTTATTTTATCAGCCGTTTATTTTCACTCATTGCAAAATTACCCATCAATAGACACCACACTCCGGCTGTCCATCAGCTCACTGTACTTGGTGCACAAGCAAATACATAGAAACAAACATATGGCATCGTAGTTTATGGTTATTTTCTCTTCTATGGATTTCTTCAAAACACAAATTAAGATTTCCTTCAAAAATTTTTTAATATTGCTGACCAACAAGTGAGCAATAGTCCTGCCCATGACTTCAGTGAACATGTCCACCGCCAATTGCCCATTGACCATGAAGAAGTCGCAGAGGAACAGGAATTCATGGCTGCAATGATCCACCAAAGCGTACTGGATACTCCGGAACAGCATTTCGAATTGGAACTGAAAATATGGGCTAAATTTTATAATATATTCAGGTAGAAAGTAGCTGAACTGTTTCGTGAGCTTGCTGGGTGGCGTGTGGCACAATCAATGGAGCCATGAGATCAACGGAAAGAAGGCTTTGTCGCTGGCCCAGTGAAAAGACAGTGGCTCTGCTTCTGGTCTGCAAATAGTATAGGAAATGCTGAATGATATTGCTCAAAAAAGTTCAAGAAAGGATTTACGTGAGACTTAGAGTTGTAGAACAGTGAAGGTAGATTGGCATAAGACCTAAAATATGGCAAAATATATTTAAAAAAATTGTCGCACGACACTAAAATTTTTGGTGTTACAGTCAAACCTCGTTTATCCGGCACCCCCAAAAGTTCGTTCCGCCTTGGGTCCGACACTTTCTTTAGCTCAATTTTCGAAGTCTTTTGCTAAATGTGATTCGCCAGTCTAGTCCGAAATATCGCAAGGATTCTGATTTTGCCATTCGTTTTTCAAATTTTTAAATTTCGTCATAAAGACCACGGACCTCGGTTATCCGGCACCTGATTTTCAAAAAAGGGTGTCGGATAACCGAGGTTCGCGGGTCTTTGGCGAAATTTAAAATTTTGAAAAACGACCGGCAAGAAACAGAATCCTTGCGATATTTCGGACTAGACTGGCGAATCACATTTAGCAAAAGACTTCGAAAATTGAGCTAAAGAAAGTGTGTTTGGGGGTGCCGGATAAACGAGGTTTGACTGTAGTGTTATACAGGGTTGGCCATTATAAACGCCCGAGTGAATTTTCGCCATACCTTTTTTTTAGATTTTTTTTGTTTTGTAGCGCTATTTGGGGTGAACAGTTTGACGCTAAACATTCATAACAGTTACAAAACGTGAAAAAAATCAAACAAAAGCAAAACCATAACATTTTCAAGTAAGTGGAGACGTGTAGACCTTGCTTTTCATCTAGCCCCAAAGAAAGAAGTCCATCCGCGTAAAATCTGGCTACGGAGTAGTGGTGACGTTTTTTAAAATCCTCTTTTATACCTTTGCTTGAAGCTTGCAACGCTTTTTCTTTCTTTGATGAAAAATTCGACACATTTTGCTCGCTTTCGCTTCGAATATTGTATCTGAAAGCAGATATTTTGAAAAAGATCAAAATTTGGAACAATAGACTAAAAATGAATGTTGGTGCCAATCTGTTTCCTCCAAAACGAAAAGAAGATCTCGCCAAAATGTTGCAAATTCAAAAAGTTATGGCGAAAATTCACTCGAGCGTTTATAATGCTCAACCCTATATATCCATCCACTTCCTTCCGCCGGCCAAAACAGTAGTGTCGTATGATATCCTACACCAATCTTCGGACCTAGTGCCGTATAACCAAGGGGCCATTAATCATACATGGCCCATTAACAAGAAGATGTTGAACGTGGTTTTGAATACTGAGGCCTACCGCATGAAGAAACTCTGGTGTGCATGCTTTTTTCATGCATCCAGAGTCACTTTCGAGTTATGTCAAATGAAGGTGACCAACTTTAAATAACCTCGCTGGACGTTATTTGACGTAATTGTGAGTGGAGATGGACCCAACACAACATATTGGTATTACTACATTGATATTCGGTATTAGGATTGCGTCTAAAAATGACCGAAAGTACAGTATTGAGATATTGGATGAACCCCTTTAGAGTATTGGGTACTGCGATTAGGTTAGGAAATGGCCAAAAATATCGTATTGAAGTGTTAGGTTAAGGCAAATGTACATCTTTAACTGTGAGTATGGTCTCAGTTAGTCACGCTGTTCTCTACTTTTTATAATTGAGTTATTCTTACTTGACTGCGCCGTCCTCGGCACCTAATAAATCTTCTTTGGACGCTGAGTCAGTCATCTAAAAAAAGTCAAACTTTTTGCAAAATCAAAACATCACCAACCTGTAGCTTGAATAGTCGAGATAGGTAAGCTTTGAAGTAGGAAAAGAACATTTTGCTAATTGTGTCCACATATTCATCTTTTACCTAAAAAAATTAATATGCTACAAATAGTTTTGTATGCTTGTGTAATAGTAGCAACCTCTCTAGCCACTTGCCTATCATTGGCCAACAGGAATTCGTAGAAAAATCTATTCTTAAGCAGAGCATTTTGTGGTATTTGATAGTTGGTCAATGGTTTCTTGAACAAAGAAATCTTCATCAGCAACCATTCTCGAATTTTCTCCATGGCCTATAATGTAAACCTGGATTTCTCAAAACAACAAATTGAATTTTTTAAAATTTTGTAGCAGGGTGCCTACAATAAAGGTCGGAAGTAGTATTTCGAAGTCTCTCAGGCCCCATAGAACCCATAATTTTCGAGATTCAAGTTCTGCAAAGTAATTTTATCCATTCTCTAAAGATCCTTTTCACGAAAAAAAGAACATTCCATTGGTTGGAAAAAATAAATATTAGAATCGGACTAGCAACTATCGACTTTCTAAATACATTTAGGCAGTAATTTTGCATCAATCTTTTTTGTATTTTGTTGACTACGAGCACTTAACCTTGACCCCCTTCACTCAATGCAGCTTGGGGGACCTAGGCAAAAAATTTTACATTATATTATACAAATACATTATACAAATTTTTAGGGCTGTCGAGGCCTCGATATTTTCGAGGCCTCGACTCGAACCGAAACTCGACACTCGAAATTTTCGAGGCCTCGACTCAAAACTTAAAAAAATTGACGCACACAAAATTAAATTTTTATGTGAAAAAAATTTAATTCAACAATCAAACAACAAATTGACGATTTCTTCTGGTTCTTGTTCATTTGTTTCGGCCGCTGTCTTCAGAATTCCATCCGCCAAATTTTCTTTGATAATCAACAGGTAAGCAGCAGCTTGCTTTCCCAAACGAGACCTGAGAGAATTTGCAAAAAGTAGACTGGCCTTGGAAAAAGGCCTTGGAAAAAAAAGACTCGAAAAAAAGCACCAAAACAGAGAGTGTTCCTTGTGTGAAAATTCAGGAAGGGTGACTCAGAGACAGAAAAAGGCAAGTTGGAGTCCACAATGAAGTCAGTTAAGTCGCTCGTCAATTGCTCGTTTTGCTGCTTTGAGTAGTTTGGGTGAAATATGGTGGCGATTGATTCCAGCTTGGCTTTCTTCGCTAAGCTCGGATCGGATCCCTTGCTCTCAATTGCTTCTTTGTGCTTGGCTGTATTCAGATGCTTCGACGAATGAGAAGTTGTTGCGCTTTTTCCCGATTTTAGCTCTTCTCCACAAACGCAAATAGCCTTGTCACCAATCTTCTTTAAAATTTTCCACACTTCACTAGGCATTATTTTCTAAACAAAATAAATTTCAGAAAAAGAAATGGTTTTACAGCAAAACAAAATGTTACAGACAGCATTTGAAATGACTCTAGTGGAAAATCTTTTTTGAGCTTTAAAACTAGAGAAAGGACTCAAAATTTTTTCGAGGCCTCGACTCGAGCCGAAACTCGAAAATTTTCGAGTTTTCGAGTCCAAAACTCGAAATCGAGGCCTCGACTCGACAGCCCTACAAATTTTACACAAAAAGTGTAAAATAAGTTGTTTTTCAGTCTTTTTAATCTTTTTACGCAAAATAATTAGTGGTATTTAAAAGTGTAAAAAAATTGCCTTGGTCCCCGAAGCTAAATTGACTGGTGGGGGTCAAGGTTAATTTAGCCGTTGACTATCTCTCTGTTTTTAGAATAGAAGACCGAACATTTTGCAAAAAAAATATATCCAGCATTTGTTTTTTCAACACAAAAAGGAAAGAAGACTGGAGAAATCGCAAAGCTTTTCTTTTACTAACAAGACCTCCCCAAACAACAAAAAAGTCAATTTACCTTGTACTTCAGGTTTTCAATAACGTCTTGCACATCACCTGCAATTTAAAAGTAGAAACCCTGATGGAAAGCAGCGACCAATGGAGGATTACCGACAGCTTTAGCATCCTTAAATTCTTGAGTTCTTAGAAACTGAAGTTTGTGTTGAAGTTCATGGAGCTGTTCTAGAAACTCAGTGCTATTCACATCCTTTTCCGTGATTGTCCTAGAAATTAGTAAAAGATGCATTAGAAAAATTAGAAATGTGTCTACTTGATCATAATGTGAGGCACAACCATGTCGTCCACAAATTGACTCAGTTCACCTCTAAACATTTAAAGCTTTTTTCGATCAATTCAAACGGTGTTTAGCCTACCTGACTCTTTGGCGGTTGTGCAATTGCTGATTGATAACCACAGATTGCTCCTGAAGTTTTTTTAGTGGGCCGGAAGTGGACAATTAGGAGTTAAAAAAATTTTTAATACCATCGGATACCGCATATTCTCGAAAAATTCTCTCAGCCAAAAGTGACTAGTTTAGCTAGTTGGATGCCTCGAAAGATTACTAAACAAAAAAAGAAGAGGAATCTAATGAAATTATATTTAAATTGATGTCGCTTGCCGGACTTGATTTCCCTTCTAACTTCTTGATGTTTCTATAGTCTACAGTCTTCTTATGAATTCCAGTTTCTCTTCTTTGCAAAAATCAGAAAAATAAAGAGAAATTTCGAAATTTTGATTGCTCAATAAAATCAAAATAAAGGAAGTTGAGACAATGCAATAAACAGCAGTGTAGAATATTTGCTCTAATCTTAAATATAGGTCCTTAAACTCAAAGATGGATTTTAGGGAATATACAGTGAGTACAGTTTGTTAATTTTGTGGAGCCTTATTGAGGCATCATTAGTGTGATATTTTCGCGAAAAGAATAAAACGTGGAAAATTTTTTTATCCCTGCGTTACATATTACCTTCTGATACAGTCAGCCCTCGATTTAAAGTCACCCCCTCAAGTTCGTTCCCACCTAGGGTCCGACACTTTTTAGCTCGATTTTTGGAGCCTTTTGCCAGTTGTCTTCGGTTAGTCTAGTCCGAAATATTGCAAGGATTTAGATTTTAACGATCGTTTTTGTACATAACAACAGTTTTGCCGAAAAGACCCGCGGGTACTCGATTTAACGTCACTCTATTTTGAAAGGGGGTGACGTTAAATCGAGTACCCGCGGTCTTTCGGCAAAACTGTTGTTATGTACAAAAGCGATCGGTGAAATCCTTGCGATACTTCGGACTAGACTGACCGAAGACAACTGGCAAAAGGCTCCAAAAATCGAGCTAAAAAAAGTGTCGGACCCTAGGTGGCAACCAACTTGAGGGGGTTGACGTTAAATCGAGGGTTGACTGTGGTATCAAAAAATATTTAGCCTAGTAAATAAATATGACAAATATACTTTAAGTCGTTTCATGTCCACACTGATCAGTCCCAAATCCACTAAAAACCCTGAGAGCGAGGTTTCCAAGCTCTAAACAAACTATTTTTTTAAATTGACATAAATCTGAAAATGACTCAATTACTTCCAAAATATTATCACAAGAGTGTATTTTATCATGGAGCTGCGCCAGATTATCCACTTGTTGAATGCAATCTTCCACAGCTGATTGATTGGCCTCTTTTAGTTGGCTCTGGATTTGGGCAGAGTAGTCCCTCAAATCCAGACCACTTTCCAGTGAATTTCGCACTATTTCGTCATCAATGTCAAACATTATGGCCGGCACATCCGTCTCATCTTTAGACATTACGATAGAATTTACACCAACAATAGCAATAGTAACGATGTGAACATGTTGGCAAATAAAGCAAACCAGAATGTAATTTATTAAGTTTTAAAAATGCAGGGCAAAAGGCCAAAAAATTTATATGTGCAGGGTATTTTAAATAATTTGTGCCTCTTCTTTTGGTTACGGTTGAAACTCTGTAAAGCGACCTCGAATCGACTTTTAAACTGACACTTTGAGTCAGTACGCACAGAGAAAAGTCCCTGATACACCGACACCCCTCAATTTTCGATCAAATTGAGCTTATTTTCAATAAAATTAAGCTAAAAACCAATTTAAAAGACATAATCTGTAGGAATGGACCAACCTGTCGAGAATGGCCATGCCGAAATTTTTTTCTACTTTTTTTATCTATCTTGTAGCAAATTGAATGGGGAGTTCAAAAACGTTAAAATTATTTGGTTTTATAAGAAAAATCGGCGCTACCGGAGTATATTTTGTGTCTAAGGCATGTGCGCATCTCAACCCCAAGCAACCAAGCCCCCTGCGCCCCCGAAGAAGACGCAGGGGGCTTGGTCGGTGATTCCGAGCAAGACTCTTGATCAAAAATGCATGTAGAGGCTCTTTTTGCCCAGCTCCAGTGACCAAAACATGGTAAAACAGCCAAATGGTCGAAATTTCAAAATGCCCAAAACTCAATTTTTTATTGACCAGAACACAAAAAAATGTCTTTTTGAACTTCTGAGGTGATTTTAGGTTGATGTAGGTTGTTTGGAAACACTTAAAAATTTCATTGGGGGGGCTGGTTTATACACCGGTAGGGTCGAAAAATCTTCGAAAACCATTCATTTTAGGTTCGTGAATTTTTGGGAGCCACATTTTTTGACATATCAACTTCCAATGGCTTTAGCTAGCGATTTCTTTGATGAACCCCTTGCTTTCCCAGAAGAAGCTCTTTCAAATGAGTCCAATCGTCTCCGAATGACCATCAAAAATTTTGGACAACTGAAGAAAAGTTTGAACAAATACAATTTGCCAAATCATCATTTTGGTCAAAAATGCCATTTTTCTCCAAATTTCGTGTTCAAAAGAAACTTCAGTCGAAGTGATAGTTTTCGGAAAATATCTGGTCTTGAGTCCCTTTGACAGGTTTTCTTGCCGGACTCATGTTCACCTTGTTCGTATTACTTGTGAAAGTGCTCTTTGCATAAAATCTCCCTGTTGAATTTCAAATTCGGCTCGAGGCAACAAAGATTTGAACGCGATTTGAAAAAGGCTGTACCCGAAAATACACCCGCAAAACACTGATTTCCCGCAGTGATACATAAACATGAGTATTTCTCAGTGTTTTTACAATTGAAAAATTATTTGTTTGGATCAACATGTAGCGCTGAATCTCTAGTTCTGATGAGCTATCAACTGGCTTTATGAGAACTGATAGTTTTGAAAAATAAAAAGTAGTTTCTCTATTTTTTTCTGAACACATAGAGCCAGTTGATAACTCATCAAAATCTAGAGATTCAGGGCTAAATGTAGATCTAAAAAAATAAATTTTACTATTGTAAAAACACCGATAAATACTCATCTCTATATAGTATTTGGGACGGGTGCGTCGGTGGGTGGGTAACGCATTTGAGTACATGTTTGGTCACAAACGAAAACTTTTTTTACTGTAATATTTTTATTTGCATGTTTATACTCATTCGAAAGCTCTTTCAATGGCGGAGGACCTGTCACAATTAGATTTGAAGATTGCTGTGAAAAAATGGAGATTTTGCCCTTTCAAAGTGAAAAGTGGATTTATATTTGTTTTTTAAATGCAATGACATTTTTTTTTAAATTCGCGCATTTTTTCAAACATGTCGTGTCAGGGAGCACTGTTTGTGGTGAAAATATACTTACGGCATTTCACTTATTTTACTTACAACGCAAAAATTATGAGAGGTGCCTACTCACCTTATGCGATAATTTTTTTTTGGTATAGGGCTGTTGTTGTCAGAAGAATTGTCGCTTTATTCCAATTGATAATCAGTTTCCGTTACTATGATGATGATGAGTTTAGTGATATGGCTAACAAGATGGACATGTCGAATTTCGCTCCGTTTTACGACGAGTATGGGTATCTCAGTCAGAAAATTTAACTTATAACCATTGATTGGGAAAGCCAAACGCAAAGCCAAAAGCCAATATCGATTTTGGCTTTTTTGTTAGCCGAAGCACTAGTGGAAAACGAGAAAGCTGCCAGGAACAACATAGCAAACAAAAACGTTTTCATTTTCTATGATGCAAAGTCCCTAAAATTACAGTGATAATAATATTGCAACGAAATTATTGGCTCAAGCTTCTAGGATCTCCGTTTTACGGCAAAAGATAGATTGATGTAAACCCCGTGCTTGGGCACTGGGTGCTTATATTTGCTCTTGTTTACCCTCGTAGTGGGTGGGAGATTCGACATCCAGATGGGTAAGTTCATCCTTATTCCCCTTATCGAAATGTGTTTTCAGGTTGATCAAGGAGAAATGTGCTGTTAGTCATATTTCGCCTTGCTCTACCCGAAAACTCGAGGGAGAACCGACCTTTGTGTGAAAAAAGTTGTGATTCCCACATATAACAAGCTCTGTCCTCTAAAAGTTTTGGGAAAATTCCAAGATTCTCAGAATTGGCCAAAAAAATATGCTATTTTTTTAAATAAAATTTTTTATTCTACAAAAAGGGATTTTAGCTCATTTTTCAAACTTCCTTAAATATTTCTTGCCCTTCAAAGGCTTTCCTCATGAAAAACAACCCTAAAATTTCAACAATTTATTGTCCCGAAAAAGGGGTTTCAAAACCTCAAACAAAACACAAAAATACCAAAAATGGACTGATTTTTACTCTCATTAGGGTTCTTGATTCCTTGCCACTTCGCATCACGATAGTCCCCCCATCATTAAAGTCATCAACGGTAGTTGCAGCAAGTTGTTCAGTTCGAAAAGTTGGTCTAGAAATGTATTATTAGATTTTAAAAAAAAAGTTTGAAAAAAGATCATTGAAACACTGTTGCAAAGTAAAAAAATTTACTTTTAGCAGGAGTAGTAGGAGCTGCAACGGCAGGAGCTGCAGGGGTGGGAACGACCTTCAGAGCCTCAGGACCACGAATTTGACATACGTAACTTCTTAGTTTAGCATTGCAGGAAATATTATCCATGCTAATTTTCAGTTCATCGCTGTCCAGTCTAGCAAGGTACTCTGAGCAGTAGATCTGTCCAATCTGAGAGTGCTCAAAGGAGTTGTGAGTCCTTTCGATTGTCTTCTTTATTGTATTGGCCAGTCCATGTTTTATTGAAATCAGGATCGTAGAATTTTGGAGTCGAGTGGCGCATAAGTTGGCAATCACATACTTTATTGTCGAGAAAAATCATCAAAACATTGAAATCAAACAAAAATACTCATGCGACGACCTTGGTATTTGCCAGTTGCCATGAGAAACGAATTGTCAGAACCTTTGACAAGTCCGTATCTGCATTTGCAGTTCAGCAAACAGAGAGCCAGTATCAGGATAAATATAGCAATGACTATAATTTCGAAGTGGTTGTAGTATCCGTATACTATCCATTCGTCCGCAGTATGAATGAAGTCGAGTGGCGCACCGAATCTGAATTGAAAAAAAAGTTTTTCTATAAATTATATAGCGGTCGCAAAAATAAACAAGCATTTTAACATACATTAATATGCATGGCAGTGAATAATTTGAGCAAGAAACATGCTTCTATAATCACCAACCTTTGATAAACTTGTATTCTGCAAAGGAGTGGAAGAAATCCAAATGACCGTCCAAGACTCGGCAGTGGTTCTCAGCTTCCACGAAACTTGTTGCAGCAAAGAAGGTCTAAAGCAGAGAATTTTTATCAAAATATAAAGTCAAGAAAAAGTAACAAACTTTCCGCAAAACAGGATTTGCGCTTTCGTTTGGCTTACAAAGATTCCTCTCTTGGTTTTTGTATGTGAACTGATTGTTGTTAGCTAGAAGCACTAGTGGAAAACGAAAAGGCTGCCTTAAAATTACAGTGATAAAAATATTGCAAAAACTATAGTCAAAAAGGGGACACAAATTGTTCACTCAAAAATTACGGCTTTATTACACTATACCCCCAGCATTCGGTAACACTAACCGAGGCAAATAAAAACAATCTTAACCAGCAATATCTTTGTATGAAAAGTATTCAAAAATGGAAATAAGCAATTTTTTGAACATGTTGCGAAGAAAAAAAACGTAAAGTGCTGGGGGTATAGTGTAAGTGCTTCTGAGGTTTGCATTAAATTAAGAACTTATGAAGTATTTTACCTTACACTGCTAGAAGTTTTTTGGTTGGAGGAGTGGTCACCATTGTCTTAGAGAAGCAGAATAATGATTTTTTGGATGCTCGACAAGAGATTTTTTTATCAACCAATCAAACGATAAGATTAGGCAAATTCATTTTGCTGACGTTTTTGGTTTTTGTTCAAGAAAGTGGTTTTCCTATAAGAAAACTTTCTGAGTACATACAAACACTATGACTATCTAAGTAATTTTGCATCAGAGAAAATAAAGTACAGGTGAGAAAAAAGTCGTGGGGTCCCATGCCAATCTGACAAAATCTAACAATGGGGGTGGGGGGTAGAAGACCTTTTTTCTGACAGGAATGTCAGATTTCTCCGCAAATTTTTCGCTAAATATTTCAAGAATTTAAGCTAGAGTTCTAAAATTTTAAATTATTTTGTCATATAAAAAATATATACATACCGTATAACCTCTATTAATCATCCCCCTCTAATAATCCCCCCCCTGACTTTCTAGACCTATATCTCAGCTTAAACTAAATATTTTACAAATCTGTTTTTTGCGTTTTCTTAACTGCCATGAGCTCTACCGGTTCCGCTTTTTCGATTTTGGATTTTCACCAATTTTGGATTTTGGATTTTCACCCGAAAATCTTGAGATCGACCCAAAATTTTTCCGATTTTGGGAGGGTTGAAAAATAATCCCACGGGGGGATTAAAAGAGGTTATACGGTATAGATAGATAGATATATTTTAATACATAGATTTGAAAATAAATATTGAATTTTCCCATCATGGCTCATATTTCAAGTATTGTATTATATCATATTAAAACTCATATTAAAAGCAATATTTTTTTATGCTTTTGTAACTTAAAAACATGCAATTAACATATAATAAAGGCTTTTGTTATTTTACACTATCATTTTTAAGGTTTTAAACACCGAAAAAATGTGCAGAAATGATTTTTGGGTCACAAAGTTGTGTCAGAAAATTGTCAGACTTCAATAAGGGGGTGGTTCCCAAAAATGGCCTGTCAGTCTGACATAATTTATGGACGTTCCCTAGGAGCATTGGTGAAGCCCACTCACTGTTAGATGGCTCAAATTCCTTGGTTTATGTGGTCCTATATTCAGGGTGGCCAACTCAAATTTTGAAAATAACGGCAACATGTTCCAAAATAACGGCATTCCAAATAGAAGAATCCAAAAATAACGGCATTTTTTAATTTAATAATCCAAAACTAGACAAAATCATCATAAAAAAGACTTTATTGACTAAATCTGTACTTCTCAACACTAATAGCCTGTTTCAACAATGGTTTTTGGCCCATCATACATATCACAACAATTGAGATCGCTGTTACATTTGACAGAGACTAGAGAATTCAACAATTCCACGCAAATGAATAAAAATGACTACTTGAAAATAGATTGCGAATAAAAACAATTTTTATTTTTTATGAATTTCTATAAAATTTGGCAATAAATGTCATTTTTTTCAAAAAAAAAAAATAACGGCAAAATTGTGCGAAATAACGACAATGCCACTAAATAACGGCAAGTTGGTCACCCTGCCTATATTAGCTCCTCAACTTTGCTTTTTAGATGGATAGGCACTCGGTATGGTCTTTGCCTGGTTGGTTTAGCTTCTGGTATAAGATCCACCGTGTGTCGAACACTACCTAAAAATCTTCCAATGTTTTCATCGGAACCCACAAAAGCTTCTTTGTGATCATGCAAAATTTTCAGCAGCTTCTTTTAACCTTCTAAACGCAAAGCACATGATGTGAGATCAAATTGTATCTTCTTTTGGTCTTCTGAAACCTCCCGACCTACAAAACGTTTTATTTTGGCAGCGGTTTTAGACCTGCTCATATCGGAGTGGCCAGATTTTACATGTGCTTGCAGATCCATCAAGCGCGGCTTTCGCATCTTGTCCTTACCTGAAAAAAGGAGGGTGAGGTACCCAGATTAATATTTTCAAAAACTAAATTGAAATCTAGTAAGTCTAGCGCCAAGTTAAATATCCATAGGTGTTACTAGGTCTCTTTTAAGCCGCTAGAGTTACTAGGTCTCTTTTAACCGCTAAAATGGTCGGTTTTCTCCGTACCCAATCGGAAGATGTCTACCCGGAAGCAATTTTATGGACCGACTCCGCGGTTTCTTTTGGTTAGATAGGTTCTACCTCAACGCAGGATAATTTCGTCGAAAATCGACTGAAAATCATGCGATCCGTACCTCATTCGCAAATCTGCCATGTGGCCGGAGCTGAAAACCCCGCCGATTAGGTAAGGCTCGAAGATTTGCAAATCAACGAGATTTTGTGGTATGGACCATCATACCTAGATGACCATCTTACCTTCTGGCCTGAAACGAAAGGTATAAGAACTTTTCGTAGTGATGTGTTTTTGCTAAACTAGGAGGTGGTCAGTTAAGCAAACACCCAGACTACCTGTATGTTTGACATTACCCATCATTCGACGTGGAGTAAGGCAGTTCGCGTAACCGCTTACGTCGGAAGGTTTTTAAAACTCCTTACAAAGGGTGAATCCCAGCTGGTAAGTCTGAAATATTTTCCAACCTAGGTCTTACCCAGAAAAACATGGGTACCCTTATTTGCGGAGGTCGGCTGGGGCATAGTGCCTTAGATCAGGACACCTCTAAAATGTACGGGGTGGTTTTTACCTGCCTGATTACCAGAGCGATCCACCCAGAAATCACTCTGCGGAAGCATTCATTGACGCGTTTTTGGTGTTTTCAGCCAGGCACCGGACACGTAAATCGGTAATATCTGATAATGGTGCCCAGTACATGGACGCCGCTAAGGTATTAACAGCCGCGTGGGTCAAAACACCCCATGACCCATCTCTAATATCCTTTTTGGTAAAAGACCATGTAAAACGGGGTTTCATCACCAAAAAAGCCCTTGGAAGGAAGGTTACTGCGAACGGATGGTCGGATATGTTAAATACCACTTAAAACGCGTTAAAATAGCAATAGCCCTATAATGGCCAAAAAACAAAGAACAAAGAAAACGCGTTCTATAATCTAAAAATTTAAATATTGTTAGATATCTATTAGCAATTAAGTTGTCCATTTCTTGATCAATGATCGCAATATTTAAATTAGCGAGCTTTAATAGTGCTTAGCTTGTATCACGAAATCTGCAAAATTGTCATTTGTTAATTTCAGTGCCAAACTTCTCGCCAAGAATTTACGCTGCTCAAAATAGTCCCGCCAAAAAAAGGATCTAAAAATTTCCGCCAGAAAAAATTTTAAGCCTCTTGAATGCAAAAATTGCCTGAAAATATTCAGGCAATCGGTTTATGTTATTCGAAACATTTAGAAAAAAAAGATTGCAAAAGGGAGAAAAAGTGCAAAAAGTGTAATGTCATTTATAGATTGAAAAATGTTAGCACAAAAGGTAAAAAGGGCACAGGTGTGGTGAAAGATTTTGCTAATGGAATTGAAAATTTGTGGTCAAAACCGTCTATTAACATGGTCTCCAGTAGATTTCCAAAAGACTACTGTTGACAAGCACACAAAAATAGAAGCACCAGTGACGGATTTTTTGAAGTGGCTGCTTTATGATCTGGACAAAAAATACAGATCAATAGTTTATGCACACAATGGGAGTAGGTTCGACAACGTTTTCGTGTTTAAAGCGTGAATCACGTGAATGCACGACAGACCTTGCGATTTATAAATTTTAGCTGTATTTAGAACAAAGAGCTGGATTTACTGCTTACTTCGAAAGTAGAATTTAGAAAGCAGAAAAAGAATAGAGCTGTTATCACTGTCACTGGCGATTCAATAACGATGGTTGTTTAAAATTATATATCAGCATCGCTTCAGATCAGTCTAAATGTGGTCAGATCAAGACAAAAATAGCATCATCGACGGGTGGAGTCAGAGCCACATTTGCAGTAAAGAAATCTTAAAAATGCTTTGGTCACTGGAGCAAAACTGGCAAAAAAAGTCTTTATATGCATTTTTTGATCAAGAGTACTTCTCGGAATCATGTCTAAGGTAAGTCAGTGCGCGCATCTCTAACTCTCGAGCCCCCTGCGCCACCTTCGGGGGCACATGGGGACTTGGAGTTGAGATGCGTACACCCACATACCTCAGACACAAATCACTCGAAAGTGACTCAGGATGCATAAAAATTGTATGCGTACCAGAGTTTTTTTTATGCGGTAGGTCCCAGTTAACAAAACTATGTTCAACATATTCTTGTTAGTGGCCCTCTATAATTAGCGGCCCCTTATTATTCCCTTCTCCTCCCAATACAGCCCTTATTCCCTTTAAAAATGTTTTGGCGCCAATTTAAAATATATTTTTTAATATTTTTCACAGATTTCCGGCGTAGGGGAACCAAGAAAAGTTTTGTTTTGGTAATAATTTTTTTTTAATTGCTTTCCCAATTCTAAAAACATGTTTTGTTAACGTTAAACACCAAAAAAAAACAAAATTGAAATGATTTTGCGCATTTTTGGACGAAGTACACATTGTGTACTTTAGCCAAACGTTTCTATTTTTTAAACAATTTCCCGGAATCTTTCATTCGTGTGTCTACTTCCGAGTTTGGTAAATAATCAGGAAATACGGCCGGTCTGTTTGTTTACGCGGTACGCTTAGATTCTTTGATTTTTTATATAATAAGGTGCAGAAAAGTCAAATAAACTACTATAGTTGGTTTTTATGTAAAATTGCTATAAAATAAATCCAGCGTAGAAAAAGTCGTAAAAATTGCACCATTTTCGAAAACTATTGTCAAAAACTTCCACATATCGGTGAAATTCCATATAGATTTCTGCCAAATTTTCGAGATTTTAGCCAACAATTCAACATTAATAAATTATCTGAAAAACAGTTCATCAACAAAGAGCAACATATATTGACACAACCATTTGTTAATTCAATTATGACCGTAACAACTAACTAGTGTCCTAAAAGTTCGGAACGGACTTTCGAGCTGATTATTTAAAGTAAAAATAATGCTACAATTAAATGTTTTGCAACTCTTTTCTTCTTTTTCAGATAGCATATACACCTTAATGTAGTAGCATATTCATAATTCGGATTGAACACATGTGAGATTATTTGAAGAAGTTGTCAAGCATCTCATCACTTTAACTTCCCAAAAAAATATTGAGCGCTGAGCGTTTTTAAAAACATTTTAGTATTTTAGTGCAGCTAGCAATTTGAAAATGTTGATTTATTATCAGCGAGCAAACAATTTCAGAAACCATTTTGACCCACTTTAAATTTTCGAAAATGCCATCATGTATTTTTTTTAAATGATCAGCGATAAATTCTGGGCAGGATTATGGTATACCACATGTTCCCAAAAGTAAGTTTTGACCCCTAATTCGAACGTTTCAGGTCGTAATTAGTACGAAAAACATGTTTTCCGGTGGCGGAAAGACATTTGCAAAAAAATTTGACCGAAATCGACCAAAACCACAGGGTTCCCGAACAATTCAGTGCTCGCATTAGCGTTTAGGGGCCAAGGCTGACCCTTTATACCATGCCTGCCTAATGTTATTGTTTCTTGCATAAAAAAGCACTTTCGCCTCAACAATGCCAGTGCCTGCCGAAGGCAGGCAGGTGTGTATAAAGGGTCAGCCTTGGCCCCTAAACGCTAATGCGAGCACTGAATTGTTCGGGAACCCTGTGGTTTTGGTCGATTTCGGTCAAATTTTTTTTTTGCAAATGTCTTTCCGCCACCGGAAAACATGTTTTTCGTACTAATTACGACCTGAAACGTTCGAATATGTGGTCAAACCCCAGTTTTGGGAACATGTGGTATACCATACTTTAGCCAAATTCTGCACCGCACCAAAACCAACTTTTTAGTTTGAGTCTGGACGTGTTAAAACAAACCAAAAGCATTAAGCTCAGAGTACTTGAATTACTTTATTTAAAATTAGTGTTTTATTTGAGACCCGAAAATTTTTAAATTTTTTTAATTTTATGGCAAAATCTTTTTTGGCGCTCAAAAATCAACAAGCACTTCGACAAGCAGTTAAAGTAGCACTTTTTACAAATGATGATCAAAGTGTACTTTTTTACAAAATCTACTTTATTTTAAAATTTTCAGTTACGTACGCTGTTAATACCAGTTACGTATTAAAACGAGAATTCCCTGACTGTAACGTTGGACTATATGAGTGTTTTCAGGCTTCCTGAGCACGATGATCGCAAAATTTTACCTCTTCTTGTGTAATTTCTGAGTGACTTTTGTTTAATTTTTGTACTGATTTTTTGCCTATCTTGTAGCTCTTGAATTCCTCTACAAGTATGGACCAGGCATCAAGAAGATAAACCGCCAGAATACAAAAATTTCCCATGCTGTCAGGAAAATTGTAAACTTTTTAAATATGACCTTTTTTGATTTTTTCAATTTTTTACTCACAATAATTTTTTTGAATGTAGGCAAATGACATACCATTAGAAAGCCCAGACCAAGGGCTTTCTTATGAGCATAAAAGGGAAATGTTGAGCTAAACAAATTCAGTGCTCACCAGCCTGAAGAAAAAACTATTCATTTTTCAAAGAGTCGAATTTGGCTTTTAATGGGCATTGTGCTAGCGAGGAGGTCCGATTTTGCGATCATCGTGCTCAGGAAGCCTGAAAACACTCCTATAGTCCAACGTTACAGTCAGGAATTCTCGTGTTAAGCTTTATTCAGTAAGACGGAAAATAAGATTACTACTGTATTGATTCAAATATAGCGGCCGGTCGTTCTACAGGGTGCGCCAATTTTTTCGCACGTATTTGTTTTGGCCATAACTTTTTGGTTTTTCATGATTTTGACGTAATTTTTTTTTTAAAGAAAGCTGAGACTCTAGGCAACCGAACCGTACCAAACATTGACAAAAAAATTTATTTGAACACCACTTTGTGACAACAGTCAAAATAAACAACTCTTTTCACTCATATTCCTGCTCAACTGATCTTCCATTCACTTCTAGGCAGTATTCGAGGCGGCTTTGATATGCTCCCATTGCTCTGTTGATCATCTCACCAAGCAGCTCTGCAAACGCTTGTGTGATTCTTCTTCTGAGCTCGGCCATTGAAGTGATTGGAGTCGTGTAGACCTTGCTTTTCACCCATCCCCAGAGAAAGAAGTCGCAAGGTGTCTTGAACTGTGTAGGTCATGGCTAAAAAAAAGAAAAACTAGACCTTTTCCTTAATCCAATTTTTAGTGTGTACGACAAACAAACATAAACAAATTTGGTACGGTTCGGTTGCCTAGAGTCTCAGCTTTCTTTTAAAAAAAATTACGTCAAAATCATGAAAACCAAAAAAGTTATGGCCAAAACAAATACGTGCGAAAAAATTGGCGCACCCTGTACTTTTCAACCTCTCTTAAAGGACCATGAAACTTGATAAGCACAGCAATTTGTGAAATATGAATTTGCGCGGGACCACCATAATTTGGTCAATAATTTTTTTTTGAATTATTTTTTGTGTGCATTTAAATTTCGAATCTTACTTATTGGTCAATACAGAACAGTTTCTCACTGTAGATAACTGTAGAGCAATGGAATAGCCTAACTGGTCCGATCTGGCAATGTCAAGCAACGTTGTGCTTGACTAATGGATTGTTCAAAATTTTGAACAAATTTTAAATGCAAACAAAAAATAATCTGAAAACACTATTGACCAAATTAGGATGGTCCCGCGCGAGTTCAAATTTCGCAGATTGCTGTGCTTATCAAGTTGCATGGTCCTTTAAAGGAGGTTTCTCTATTAGCAACAGCCTCTTCATTTTTTGGCCTCGTCACTTAAGAAAAATTAACTGAAATTTAGATTAACAAACACAACTTAGATAACAGGACGGAAAAATTGTCTTTACTTATGATCATCGTACCAGCAATTCGTTATTCCAACAAGACATCACTCCCACCTTATATTTAAAATTTTCATATCTTGTTCCAAATTGAATTTTCAAACAGCTTCGCCATTTTATTTTCTCGCATGCAGATGTAGGCTGGCTAGACCACTTAGAATTATATCATTTTAAAGCAGTTAGTTTTTTCGTCCTCACTTCCATAAATCGCATTGGTGATTTCGTAGGTCTTGAACGACTTTGTGATAGTGTTATTAGAAAAGCTTTCTTACCCTTAAATAACATAAAGCAAAGAAAAGCCAGTGATAAAAATCAGTAATAGAGATGATGGCTTGACATTTTCGGGACGGGACGGGTCAGAATTCAAATTTAAAAATTTCGGGACGGGACACCGGGTCGGGACAGGTGCCAAAAAATTTCCAGGCGAGATTCCGGGACGGGACGATTCTCTAAAATTAACGGGACGGGACGGAATTGTCCCGTCCCGTCATCATCTCTAGTCAGTAAACAAAATATGAATCTCTTTCAAGCCCGACAACTGTTATTATGTTATTCTATACATTTTAAAAAACTTGTTGCAGTTATAACTATAATCTTTTCAATAAATTGTTTTTTATATACAAAATTGTTAATAAACTGAATTACATATTACACAAATGTACAAGTAATTAATAATTGATATGATACTTATTTGTTTATATTTGAAGATTTTGCATTGGGCACATCCTATTGCAATATTTTGGTTGGCTGTCCAAAGTTGAAGTCTGGTGAAAATAGATTAGGCGATCTCACCAGACTTTTTAAATTTCTATTCACTTTTTCTAGTGCCTGTAAATTTTGTTATGATGATTTTTGGAAACATTTTTCGAAGTTTGTGTAGCTCACTTTTGCAACAAAACTGCAGAACAGCATTTTGCTCATAACAAAAGCAAAAGTTAGCCAAACAAGTGTGCCTAAAAATGTAACTAATTCAACGATGGCTACTACTATATTTCCTATCCACGTTCCAAAATTACTGAAAATGTTGCTGAGCAAATCATACAAGCTTGTTTTGCGAAGCTGCGTTTTTGTTTTAACATTAATGTCACTGAAGAAAATACTAGCAGAAGCAAAGTTGGATCTAAAATATTTAGTAAATATTGAGTTATATTACACTACGTGTCCAATGACGCGGCAAAAGTCGCAGTCACAGTCGCAGTCACAGTCACAGTCGCAGTCACAGTCACAGTGTGTGTCCAATGACGCGACTGTGACTGCGAGGTAAATTCAAATCGATTTGAAGCGTCAGTCGCAGTCGCAGTCACAGTCGCAGTCACAGTCGCAGTCGCAGTCACAGTCGCAGTCACAGTCACAGTCACAGTCACAGTCGCAGTCGCAGTCACAGTCGCAGTCACAGTCACAGTCACAGTCACAGTCGCAGTCGCAGTCACAGTCGCAGTCACAGTCACAGTCACAGTCACAGTCGCAGTCGCAGTCACAGTCGCATCACAGAGTCACACAGTCGCAGTCACAGTACAGTCGCAGTCAAATTGCAAGCTTACTGCTCGTTATTATTATTGCTCGTTTTCAGGGTCCACCAGGTGTTGGCAAGACTCAGTTGCTGACTTTGCTAACGCTTTTGTGGCAGCATTCATATAACACCAACGTTATAGCTAAGGGTGCCTAGCAAAGAGCTTACTTACTTTTGTACAAGCCGATGAGGCAACTCTACCAAATTTCACAAGTACACTACAATAAACAGTAACAAGCTCATCCGTTAAGGTTACTTGTCAACTCGCTAAGATTCTCTCGGTCAGACATGGAGAGAAGAAGCTTGAACGGTGGTCCATCGAAAACGGAAGATTGTTGAACGCTATCAAGTGCATGACCCTATTGTCCAACGATGATAGTTCTCCTGAGTTCATAATGCTAAGATAGTCAAACAAAAATTTTTGCTGACCCAACATTTGGTGACGTTTTCTTCTATCCATGCTCTGGATTCGGCATACTGTAAAAAATGACATTAAGAAAGAATTTATTTTGTTAAATAAATTTATACAAGTGTACCTTCAGTTTTTTTGTAGAGCCGATAGTGCGGCAACACAGCATGGTGGCGTTGTTTGTGAGCATAAGATTGGCTCTATTGCTTACAAAGCTGATAATGTCGAAGAGCAGGTCCGTGTTCATGTTCTGCATTCGGTTCTAGAGTACCCTGATTTTTTTCTACCCTCGTATATGGTTTGGAAAATTTTTCGTAAAAACCCCCGAGTAAACATGTATCTGAACTGGTCGGACACCGGTCTGACTAGTACCCATCTAGAAATTTTCTAGAAAAAACTGGGTTCACCACCTATATGGTCTGGGTAATATTCCGCAAAAACTAATTAGAGACCCCTCTCCCCATTCAAAACCGTGTTTTTAGCATTGTCCTTTTGACTCTCTTTTTGGAGACTGCTTTCAGGCAAGTTACCCAAAATTTTGTAGCCAATAAATTGAGCTACAAAATGAGAGGTGATTTGCGTGAGAGCAGTCTCCAAGAAGAGGGTCAAAAAAACAATGACAAAAACACGATTATGAACTTTGGATGGGTGTATAACTAGAAGGTTTACGGTAATCGCGAAGTCGAAACCCGGACAACCAGATCGATTTATTCATGAAACATGGATTATTTTTCAGGATAACCGCCAATAAAGACCTCATTCCGGACACTCACTTCAAAGTGGCAAATCTAAGAGATCTGGGTAAATATGAATTCCGAGTTCTAGCCAAAAATGCGGCTGGCTGGAGTAACGTCTCCATCAGACAAGGTGCAATTGAGGCTAAGGCATGGCCCTCCAGGCCCACCCATTCAAATACATGCCCATTCGATTGGCCCCAACTGGGTGACCCTTACCTGTTCTCCACCAGTTGAGGATGGTGGGTCCAAGATTACTGGCTATGGGGTTGGGAAGAGGGAGATCGGCATAAATGTGTGGGAGATGACCAACGACTGTTACGTGTTACCACATCAGAGTTTACGGTGCCCAATTTGAGAGAATACCACGACTGTGAGTTCCGCATGATTGCTGTGAATGTGCACGGCAGGGGAGTGCCTTCTTTGCCTTCTGCTCCAATCAAAATACAAGTTTGTTGGATTTTGCAGCACAAAATAAGAATAGAAAATAGTTAATCAGTGAAAAAAATAGTAAATTCGTGAAAAATATAGTTAACTAGCGGAAAGATAGTTAATTAGTAAAAAAAGAGTTAACCGGTTAAAAAAAGTTAATTAATGAAAAATAGTATACCGTATTCTCTCTATTAGTTCCACACTCTCTATTAAACCCACACCCCCAACTTTGAGGACCTGTATCTCATCTCAGAGAAAAAATTCAATAAAGCTGTTTATTGCATTGTCTTAACTCCCACGAGCTCTACCGATTCTGTTTTTTGGATTTTGGATTTTCACCCAAAAATCTCGAGATCGACCCCAAATTTTTCCGATTTTCGGACGATTGAAAAATAATCCCACATGCGGAACTAATAGAGGGAATACGGTATTAGCAGGGTACGCACCGTATTTCCTCTAATAAGCGCTCCCCCCTGATTCAAAATCGTGCTTTTGACATCATGTTTTTGACCCACTTTTCGATCACTCCTCTCAGGCAAGTTACCGCCCATTTTGTAGCCAGAAAGATAAGCTATTAAATTGTTGGTAACTTGCCTGAGAGAGGTGATCAACAAGTGGGCCAAAACACAATGCCAAAAACCCGATTTTGAATCAGAGGGGAGGGGGCGCTTATTACAGGAATTACGGTAAGTGTAATTTTTTAAAAAGCCATTGGTTAGTCTTTCCGATATAACACTAACAACTGAATATAACACTTAACACATACCTTTTTTCATATGTTTTGTTTCCTTATCTCAGATATTTTTACACCGTTTTGTAGCTTAGAATTTTTTCTATCGATTGAGTGGTCAAACGCCTTAGTCAAAAAGAATTCTTGAAGAAATAACACCAAGTGTTTAAAAAAAGTCAAGTGTTGAGTGTACACTTGGTTTTTTTAACACTTGATGTCATTTCTTCAAAAAATTTTTTTAACTAAGGCGTTTGACAACTCAATCGATAGAACAAAATCTAAGCTGCAAGACGGTATAAAAATATCTGAGATAAGGAAACAAAACATATGAAAAGGAGGTATGTGTTAAGTGTTAAATGCAAAATGTTAAGTGTTATTTTCGGAAACACTATCTACGACAACGGCTGTCCCCGCCAATTCAAAAAAATTTCCTAATAATTGAACTTCTGTACGGATTTTTTTACTTTGTTTCTAACAAAACTTCACCTGGAATTAAATTCTAGGTCTTGTTTTGTTAGAAACCAAGTTGAAAAATCCGTACACAAGTTCAATAAAACGCACCGGCATGGTCCTTTAAAACAGGTGGCCATGGCTTTAAAAAAAATTGTACTTTTTTTGGGAACCCAAATATTTTTTATTTTTAAGGTTTCACGTCAAAAACAACAAGCACTGTTTAAAATGCCATCTTTGACGAAAAATGACAAAATTGTACTTTTTTTGGCCAAATGTACTATTCTTCAAAATTTTGAGTTACGCACCCTGCATATCGTATTACCTCTAATACCTCCCCTGCTCTAGTAACCCCCTAACTTTGAGGACCTATATCTCAGCCCAGAGTCAATTTTTTGCAAAGCTGTTTTACGCGTTTTCTTAACTCCCGCGAGCTCTACCGATTGCACTTTTCAGATTTCAGTTGAGCAGCCGAAAATCTCGAGATCAATTCCAAATTTTCCGATTTTCGGGCATCCAAAAAATAACTCCCCCGGGAGAGCTATTAGTGGAAATACGGTATTAGTGAAAAAAGAGCTAATTTTGGAAAAAAATCATCATCCTCGGTAAATTCATTCTCGGTAAATTCATCCTTTAATTTTGTCTTGACAGGAATTTATAAATTCTCAAATTCGTGCACTTTTTACTGGAATTAAAATTTTTCAGTCTTATCCAATCAAACCAAGTGGTCGTCCACTTGGTGCGAAATTTTTTTCACTCATAGCTGAGCCATGTGGCTGCCCTTCCATCTGTGATCCCTCTTCTATTAGTGCTTCCTCCCTGCCAGCCGTAGTTGTGCCAGGTGGCTGTGCTTCCATCAGTGGGCTATCTTGCATTCGAGCTTTTTTTTCCATCGGTCGGTTGTTAGGCGAACGAGATCTCTGAAAGGATGGGAATTATATAGACGGAGCTGATAATCATATCATATGGCTCTGAGGTAGATAATACTTGAGAGCAAAACATTGAAGCGGGATTTTGAAACTTCGAGACGTTTCGAGAAATCGTCTGCCCCGGTAGGAATAAAGCCGAGGATATTTATCCGCGGATACCGAAATATCCGCGGATGCTAATATCCGAGGATAAAATCCGTAGGAATAACATTTTATATCCACGATTCTAATATCCGCGGATGCGGATAATATCCGCGGATTTCGTTTAATTATACGGATAAATATCCGTGATATTTTATTATAACAATTTTTATCAAAACCGCTCGTCTTATCCAGCTGTTCTAAAACAGATTTTTGGTGTATTTCCTTTGCGATAGGTTTTTGTCATCGTCAAATCGTTTGCTAATGCTACATGCAAATCTAACCTTTGTCTTGAATTATAGGCCAATCATGGGATTTGATAAAGGCTATGGCTACGCGTCTCGATGCTGAATTGATGAAGGACAAGCAAGATGATCTTTTTCCTACGTCCTGAAGAAAGATGCTCTCAAAGACACAACATGATGCTTGGGACAGCGTTACTACAACTTGAACGGTGAGAATCAACAACAAGAACATGCATTGTGCAGTAAGACCAAGGGAAGAACATCAAG
>JAMRYI010001255.1:0-35637 GCA_029231635.1 Ditylenchus weischeri | reverse complement strand
GCCGAACAGGCGCCAAAATAAACAAAAATGAAAAAAAAATTGGGGTCACAGGTTCAGACCCCTTGAGCATACCTGGTTTTTCCACTTTTCTGGCAAAACTCAAAATTTTAAGCATCACATGTCAATTCTGATAGCATTAGCGTTCTCAGCGACCCGATTTACCCTTAGATATGATGATAACAAAATATTATACAATCGGGAAGTGGGTTAAAATTGGTGACGGACATTTAAAATGATGACGGAAAGCCGACAAAAATACTATATGTAGATAAAATTCGAGTTACATCTTCAAAAGCTGTTTTCTGCGCTCAGTACCCCATTTTTCTGCTGTGTAACAACCCTATAGACAAGTTTTAAAAATTTGAAAAAAAACATAAAAGCATTTACCGTATTATCTCTAATAAGCGCCCGGGGCTTATTTTTCAACCCTCCGAAAATCGGAAAATTTTGGGTCGATCTCGAGATTTTTGGGTGCACAACCAAAATCTAAAAAGTGGAATCAGTAGAGCTGGTGGGAGTTAAGAAAATGCAATAAACAGCTTTGCAAAATATTTGCTTTGCCCCGAGATACAGACCCTCAAAGTAGGGGGCGCTTATTAGAGATAATACGGTAACATAATTTTGGAAGTCTTTAAAGTTAGTAAACTTTTAAGCACCCTGTATTTTGACAAAAGAATGTTATTGGGCTCAGGAAAAATGATTTTAATCAGAGTATTCTCAAGGGCGACCAACTAAAATAACTATAAAATCTAGTGGTTTGAACTTGTGTTTGTTTTTCCTTTTGTTTCTTTGTTATTTTGAAGTATGTTTTGTTGTTTGTGCTTTTACTTATTATAGAATAAGAATAAATTAAATCTGTCTGCTTGTTTTTACATCTTTTTTAGCATAAATTTTTTTAAGTTTTTAAATTATTAATATTTATTTGTCTTTACTCTAAAAGTCAAAGCTCGGTTTTCTTTTAGGTGATTCAAGGTGCAGCAGGTTTGAAAGGTTAGAGATGCGAGCGCTGACCTATCTGCGAGAAAATTCAAGCAAAAGTCTTGATTAAACTGCGGATATTGTCCTTTTTTGCCCGGCTTCAGTGATCGAAACACACTGATTACCTTAAAGGGCATGCCCGTCGCCGATGGAATATTTTGAAAGACAGGTACCAGCAAAATTTAGGTACCGGCCAGTTGCCAAAATGACCAGTTGCCAAAAAAACAGGCCACCAAAAATATTTTTGCCTTTTTGTAGTTGGGGTAAAATGTTTGAGTCCTAACATGCTCTGGCACAAGGTGGTTTGTATTCTAAACTAGGGTCGAAATGTGCCTAAGCAAGCCTGAAACCTACCTAAGCCTAAGCACTAGCCTGAAACAAAAGCCTGGCGAACTGGCTGTTTGGTGATCTCAACGTTAATGCTCTAATAAAACCCGACGTTTAATTTTTATCCCTCAAACAAATTTGGATCTATTTCTAGATTTTGAAGAAAGTAGAATTATGAGGGATCTTTATAGTCAAGAAAATGAAATAAAAAGCTTTGCTAAATGTTCACTCTGCTCCTAAATACAAACTTTCCAATTTGAGAGGGGAGCGGTTTGTTAGAGTGTGGGCTATATTAAAAAGAACTAGAATATGTTGTTGCCACAGATGTGGCAATTCGTAGGCGCCGAGGAGATGCGTAGGGTACTAAAATTCACCCCAAATGCCTTGGTCCCCCAAGGCAATCTAAAATTCACCCAAATGCCTTGGTCCCCAAGGCAATCTAAATTACCCCAAATGCCTTGGTCCCCAAGGCAATCTAAAATTCACCCAAATGCCTTGGTCCCCAAGGCAATCTAAATTCACCCAAATGCCTTGGTCCCCAAGGCAATCTAAATTCACCCCAAATGCCTTGGTCCCCCAAGGCAATCTAAAATTCACCCCAAATGCCTTGGTCCCCCAAGGCAATCTAAAATTCACCCAAATGCCTTGGTCCCCCAAGGCAATCTAAAATTCACCCAAATGCCTTGGTCCCCCAAGGCAATCTAAAATTCACCCAAATGCCTTGGTCCCCCAAGGCAATCTAAAATTCACCCCAAATGCCTTGGTCCCCCAAGGCAATCTAAAATTCACCCAAATGCCTTGGTCCCCCAAGGCAATCTAAAATGCACCCAAATGCCTTGGTCCCCCAAGGCAATCTAAAATTCACCCCAAATGCCTTGGTCCCCCAAGGCAATCTAAAATTCACCCCAAATGCCTTGGTCCCCCAAGGCAATCTAAATTCACCAAATGCCTTGGTCCCCAAGGCAATCTAAATCACCCAAATGCCTTGGTCCCCAAGGCAATCTAAAATGCACCCAAATGCCTTGGTCCCCAAGGCAATCTAAAATCACCCCAAATGCCTTGGTCCCCAAGGCAATCTAAAATGCACCCAAATGCCTTGGTCCCCAAGGCAATCTAAATTCACCCCAAATGCCTTGGTCCCCAAGGCAATCTAAAATGCACCCAAATGCCTTGGTCCCCAAGGCAATCTAAATTCACCCCAAATGCCTTGGTCCCCCAAGGCAATCTAAAATTCACCCCAAATGCCTTGGTCCCCCAAGGCAATCTAAATTCACCCCAAATGCCTTGGTCCCCCAAGGCAATCTAAATTCACCCCAAATGCCTTGGTCCCCAAGGCAATCTAAATTCACCCCAAATGCCTTGGTCCCCAAGGCAATCTAAAATGCACCCAAATGCCTTGGTCCCCAAGGCAATCTAAAATTCACCCCAAATGCCTTGGTCCCCAAGGCAATCTAAATTCACCCCAAATGCCTTGGTCCCCAAGGCAATCTAAAGTCACCCCAAATGCCTTGGTCCCCCAAGGCAATCTAAATTCACCCAAATGCCTTGGTCCCCCAAGGCAATCTAAGTCACCCCAAATGCCTTGGTCCCCCAAGGCAATCTAAATTCACCCTAAATGCTTTGGTCCCCAAGGCAATCTAAAATTCACCCAAATGCCTTGGTCCCCAAGGCAATCTAAAATCACCCCAAATGCCTTGGTCCCCCAAGGCAATCTAAAATTCACCCTAAATGCTTTGGTCCCCCTGTTGTCCCCTTTAATGTAGCAGCCCCGTGAACTTTTTACGCCTATATCTTAGCCTGAAATCAATATTTTGCAAAGCTTTGCATTGCATTCTCTTTACTACTACAATCTCTAATGATTTTTCTTTCTTGATTTGGTTGAGCATCCCAAAAATCTGGAGATCGACTCAAAAATTTTTCGAAGGATTGAAAAATTGAGCAGCCGGCCGTTCTATTCGAGAAATGATCTTTTCCAATCTGGAAAATAAGTTAAAATTCACTTTCAAGGGAGGTTGTTCTTTCAAATTAGGGTTTTTACATAATTTTGCCAATACTCTCCTATGTCCTCTTTGCTACTGTTTTCCGAGTAAGTGGGTTGTTTGCCGGAGGTCGGTAGGTAGTCCTATTATCCATATTTCAGTGCAGCCATTAATTGCATGCATTTATTTCCAAAAACTAGTTGGCTATAAAAGTGCAAAGTATGAAGAGAATAATTAAAAAAAATTACTCCCCTCATACCTTGCAATTTTTCAGCAATTTTTGAGGGGGGGTGAACAAATTTAAGTGGACAATAAGTCATTGGAAAGCTGAACAATAATTGGTTGTTTGTATAGTCGTTGCTATATAAAACAACCATGTTTTGATTTGCAGCAGTTTAAAGTGCAAAGTGGGCCAGAAAAAATATATTCTTTCCTGTTCTCGTTCACTCCCTTTTTATTGTTTTTGACTATTTTTCTCTAGAAAAGGTCTAATTTTTTATTGAGTTTGTTATTGAATTATTGCCATTTCCTGAAATACCAAGTCAGTCTGCTTCAAAAGCTAAAAAGTTGGCAACATTTTTGAGTATTTGATAAAAGAAAAATTTGTTATATTGGGTTGTAACATAAGTCATGGCGGTTTTTTAGTAATGAATTTTATTCGCTAATTATCACACACATGCGATATACTTTACATACCAATGCAAAGCTCATTCTTTGCTCTACAAGACCTTGGTTATTGTTTTTCTGGAATGATCAATTCTGGGTAATTTGCAGGCATAAACGATGGAGTGTCAAGTGGACAAGGATTTGCATTTTCGACATCGCTTTCAATCGTGGTGCGAAGGCTACGCAAGCAGCTGGGGAAATTTGTGCGGTTTACGGAGAAGATGCTATGCCAGAAAGAACGGCTCAAAACTGGTCTCTCAAGTTCAAAAGCGGAAATTTCGACCTCAATGACGCGCATCGCTCTGGCCGACCATCTGAGTTTGACGAACAGCGCCTGGACGCATTTTTGAAGGAGGATGGCTGGTAGATGGATGGGAGGAGGTGGTTAGAACTGAGGGAGAATACATAAGTGATTGAATTGTTGTTATTACTGTTGAAAGATGGAAGATAATAAATGAATGCAAAACCGTACAAATTTCCCTAGCTGCTTGTGTAGCCTTCGCACCACGATTGAAAGTGATGTCGAAAATGCAAATCCTTGTCCACTTGACACTCCATCGTTTATGCCTACAAATTACCAAGAATTGATCATTCCAGAAAAACAATAACCAAGGTCTTGTAGAGCAAAGAATGAGCTTTGCATTGGTATGTAAAGTATATCGCATGTGTGTGATAATTAGCGAATAAAATTCATTACTAAAACCGCCATGACTTATGTTACAAACCCAATATATGAAAAAATTGTGTTTGAATAACTTTATTTTTTTAAAGGAATTACCGTATTATCTCTAAAAAGCGCCCTCCCCCCTTCTACTTTGAGGGAAATATTTTGCAGAGCTGTTTTTTGCATTTTCTTAACTCCCACCAGCTCTACCGATTCCGCTTTTCGGATTCTGGTTGTGCACCCAAAAATCTCGATTTCGATCCAAAATTTTTCCGATCCGGCCCATGGGCCTTATTTTTGAACCTCCATTTTTTTAAACTTCGAGGAGAATTTTTTTGTGAAAAATAAGCTTGGGGGACCAAAGCATGTTTTTTCAAGATACGCAAATGCGTATACCGTATTTCCTCCAATAAGACCCCACCCTCGACTTTGAGAACCTAAATCTCTTGCTGGCTTTCTTCTTTGTCTTTCGGAGTTTTTGGCTCTACCAGTATGTGTCATAACTCTTCGCGTTTTTTTTCAAATTTTTAGTCAGAATTTCTTTTTCGCATATTTCTTCATTTCTTTCATATCCAATCATTTCCAAATAAATCTTCATTCAAGGCATAACATATTTCATAACAGCAACTATCATTCATCCACATAATTTCCTTCGGCCTCAACAATTTTCTCCCATCTTTCCTGCAGCTTTGAACTCCCTTTAACGAAAAATCCGGCCGGTCTTGAGCGCACAAGTTCCTTGATCGCATCGTGCAATTCTTCCTCGTTTCTTCTGAAATTTATGACACATACTGGTATGCCAGGGGTGGGACGGGATTCCGATTTCCGACATTTTTTTCCTTCCCATTTCCAAATTCCAATTTTGAAAATTTTTTCTTCCGGTTCCGATTTTCGTTCCGACTTTTCTTGTATTAGTCCCACCCTGACATATGCCGAAAACAAAATTAAATTTTTTCTTATCACTTTGTATATTTTACTTTTTATTGTTTTCATATTTTTCTTCTTTTGCATCCTAGTAGTTGTAGTTTGAGTATTGCATTCCCCTTAGGAAAGGGATTCACACAGTTAATACAGGATTGGAAGCCCTAGTGCTGCTTCCTCTTATAACAGGAATAGTAGCTAATTTCCAAGCCTTAGTTCCTCAATTGCGCCGCTAATTTTTTTCCAAGCTCGCGTGAAAAATTCCAATTAATCCAATTGTGGATTACCTAAGCTTGGTTACTGGTAGTGCTAATCAGCCCTTTCAAAACACAACAACAACCAGTCAAATTAAAATGCCGATAAAAGCAAGGGCTTGGCCAAGTCACCTTCAAGCAATGGCCTTGCAAATTCTTGCATGCCCCACACCAAAACAATTAGTGGAGGGTGGCGGTGGCACTTGGCCCATTCTCTAGAGCTTTAAGGGCTTGCAGGCCTGATGCTATGGCTAATTTAGTATACCCTTTGCCAATTGTGTGAGGACACAACAACTTTTTGGTCATGTGGTTGGGTTGTCCTTTTTGGTCATCAAACCAGGTAGCTGGTGTCGGATAAACCCTTTCCCAACAAACTATAGTCGAATGCCTCAATAACATAATGGCAAAAATTCGTTCCCGCTGGGTCCGACACTTTTCGACCTAGTTTTTGAAGTAATTTACTTATTCTGTTTGGCCAGTCTGGTCCGAAATATCGCGAAGATTTTGATTTTGCCGATTGTTTTTCCCAAATCCTTTTACGTTGCCATAAAGACCCACGGCTCTCGTTTATACGACACCTGATTTTTAAAAAGAGATGTCGAATAAACGAGAGATGCGGGTCTTTATTTATTTTCAACGTAAAAGGATTTTGGAAAAACGATCGGCAAAATCAGAATCCTTGCGGTATTTCGGACTAAAGCAACCAAAGACAACTGGGAAAAAAATTTTAAAAATTGGCTTAAAAGACCATGCAACTTGATAAGCACAGCAATCTACGAAATTTGAATTCGCGCGGGACTATCCTAATTTGGTCAATAATGTTTTCGAATTATTTTTTGTTTGCATTTAAAATTTGTTCAAAATTTTGAACCATCCACTAGTCGAGCCCAACGTCGCTTGACGTTGTCAGATCGGACAAGTTAGACTACTTCGCTTGCTCTGCAACTATCTACAGCGACAAAATGTTCTATATTGACCAATAAGTAAGATTCGAAATTTAAATGCACACAAAAAATAATTCAAAAAAAATTATTGACCAAATTATGGTGGTTCAACGCGAATTCATATTTCACAAATAGCAAATCGACCACTTAGCAAAAAGTCGCTTAAATTTCGGGGTACAGCCCTGTGCTTATCAAGTTTCATGGTCCTTTAAAAAAGTATCGGACCCTAGGCGGAAACGAACTTGAGGGGGTGCCGGATAAACGAGACCAGACTGCAATAGACTTTAACAAACCGACCCCCTCTCCTTTGCGAACTTACATCTCAGCTCAGAAAAATTATTTAACATCACCATTTTTCGCGTTTTCCAATTCCGCTTTTTCAATTTTGCTTATGCGACCGAAAATTTCGAGATCGCTTTCGAAATTTTCAGATTTTCGGGGAGTTGAAAAACAAACACACCAGTCAACCTATTAGAGCGGAAACGGTGACGCCTTTTGACAATATACCGTATTTTCTCTAATAGAAGCCCCCTCTCAATAGAAGCCCCTCTAGAGGCTGAGTGAAAATATAAGCCCCTCCCCAATAGAAGCCCCCTCTAGAGGCTGAGTGAAAAATATAAGCCCTCCCCAATAGAAGCCCCCTCTAGAGGCTGAGTGAAAAATATAGGCCCCGGGGCTTCTATTAGAGAAAATACGGTAGTTATGTTAATGAGAGGGGTGTGCCCTTTAAATTCAAAAATTGTTTTCTTTTTCAAAAACAATCGGCGAAATCGGAATCTTTTCGATACTTTGCACCAGACTGTGCACCAAACAAAATAAGTAAAAGACTCAGGTCAAAAAAACGGAAAAAACTGAGATGGAAGGATGGTTCGCAGAGCATCCGACCGAAAAATTCTTTTCTGGAGACCTTTGTTTACTCAGACTCGCTTGTATGTTTGCGACAACACCGACCCACATCTCAGAGGATCTCGTGAGAAGAGTGGCTGTGCGTGTTAAGCAGTCATTATGAGCTGACATATTTACTATGTGGCCACTGGACTAACATCATTCTGTTGCTATTGTTTCCTGCTGCTCCTGCTATTTGTCCACAATTTATGTCCTGCTACTTTTTCGCCACTTTTTTTGTTATTTTGCATAATAGAGTGGTTGGACCATTCATTCTTTGAACGTTTTGCACAATAGATTACCGTATTCACTCTAATAAACGGGCATGCCCGAATACATTTAACCCTCTTTAAATATCGTTAATGGACTTGCAGAATAACTGTGCTTTTTTCTTTCCTTTTTTCCAACTTCTATGGATTTTTGAGCATGTGGCATACTAAAACGTAGCCCAGATTAAGGGTACTGGTTCGGAATGTGAACCCCAAATATTTTTGTCAAAAAATATCAACAATTCATTGAAATTGCGAATCATTTCATATTGGTAAATTTGTTTGGCATATAGACGTTTCCCGTATTTAGGATTTTTTTTTCAATTTTTTTTTATATTTTTAGCTTAGGCGCGGGTTGGCTTACTGTTGTGTTCTTGAGTGCAGAGAGAGAGCAGAGCGAACCAACAAGATTTATTACAACACAACGAATGATAACAATCACATAACAGAGCGACACGAGTCAACAGAAGACTCGATGTCGTGTCAGGACAATAACAGTTACGAATAATATTTCCACACAATCCAGGCATCCGCAGTCAGTCATTTTCTGTATTTGTTTTTGTGTTCATGGCGGCTAATGTGTTATTTCTCTATCATTTGTTTCCCTTGTTTTCACTATTATTAGGAAGGCATTGAATCTGCGTGGGCTCTTTCGTTTTCGACCAAAATATTTGGGGTCCACATTCCGAACCAGTTCCGATTAAGCCAGGGCTGCCATATTTTTCCGAAAATCAGACAAAAATCGGAAAAATCAGATTTTGGGGCAAAAAATCAGACACAAATTCATTTTTAGCTAAAAAAAACCCCAGAAATTGCCTGATAGTTGCTTTAAATCAAACCGAATCATCTTTATTCTTGCAAACTACATCAAACAACCACAAACAACAAACTATGAGCACTGTCAACAATTCTGAAACTATATTCGTCTTTCCCTTGTTTGATTCCAATGAACTGTTTCGCGTAGTCCAGCTTGAACTTGTGCTTTCGTTGAGGCGGTGGCGTTGTGACGCTAGCTGAAAATACAGAATATAGCTTCAATAAAGCGAGAAAAATAGAAGTAAAAGTAGTTAACAAGTCAGAATTCTTAATTGCCGTATGAAATATTCGAGTTAAACCAGTACAAGCGTAAAAATAAAAAAATCAGACTAATCAGACGGGTGATTTGAAAATCAGCACATATCTGGGAAATGAGCACTTTCAAAAATTGTCAGATTTGGGGTGCCAAAACAGAGATTTCCTGATATCAGAAAATCCGATATGATAGTGAAATGATATGATATGCCCTATCATATCATTCGGCATCATATCACACCACATCACCACCACATCAGACGAAAATTTTGGGACGCATATCATACCACTATCATATCAGACGGAAATCTCGGGCACCATATCATATCACTATCATATCAGACAAAAATTCCCGGGACCCATATCATATCACTACCATATCAGATTCCCGCAATTTCCCGTGCTCCATTTTCTCTCCTTCTTCAAACCAATTCCACCCTCTTTTACGGACGCCGAAATTGTGGAAGCCACTACTGAAGAGCCAATAACAACAAGAGGGCAGTGGAAGGGCAAAGGAAAAACCGTGATTCTCTCTCTTTCGGGCACCCATATCATATCAATATCATATCAGGCGAAAATTCCGAGAACCCATATCATATCACTATCATATCAGACGGAAATCCCGGGCGTCCATATCATATCATCCGGGCATCATATCACACGATATCATATCACTATCATATCAGATGCTAAAAATCGATATCAGGAAATCTCTGTGCCAAAATCAGCACATTTCTGGGAAATCAGCACATATGGCAGCCCTGGATTAAGCAGGAAAAACTGTGAAAGAAAAAGTTTTTTTTTCTAAGTCTCTAGATTTATTTTCACTTTCACCGTAAAATTTTTTCCGGCACGACCAAGGTTGTCAGGGGGGTCGCAAAAGCAATCAAAGTCCAAAATTTTATTGGTTAACTACTGCTGGTTTTTTGCAATATCTCTTCTTCAAACTTTGAATTGTTTGAGTTTTTGTTTACCTTAAGTTTGTTTGCTGCTGTGGTAATTGGGTGTACGTGGAATTGCTTTTACTTTTATATTTCTTGCACTTATAACTCTTTGTTGTTTGTATAGCCTGCAGTCTAGTGCCTAAGAATTCCAGTTTCTTCTATAATCTTCATGCTGTGTTCATGGAATTTCTTTAAGCTTTATGTCACTTGCCAGACTTCACGTTTTTGCTCTGTGAACTTTTCGATGTTTCTATAGTCTACAGTCTTTTTTATAGAAATTCCAATTTCTTCCATCATCTTCTTGGCAGTTCAATAAACACCTTCGCCTATTAATTGCATCATGCTCTTCGGAAGATCCTTAGCTTTTTGAATTTCACTGTCGGCTTCTTTCTTTTCTTTGTTGATAGAAACTCTTCCTGAGCTTTTGAGGCATTCTAAAATAGTTATTTTGCCGTAAAAGCCAAGTGCACCCTCGAAATTTTTTGTACTTTTAAAAGTACCCATTTTCAGCTGAAATTTTTATTCTGAGGCACCCAATAGGCGAAAATTCCTCAGCAATCCGAATTGTAAAGCAGAATTTGAAAAAAATACTTTTTCGCTGAGATATGACCTAAAGTTGGAGTGTCAATATTTAAGATAATGACCATTTAACTTTACTCCAACTTAAGGTCATGTCTCAGCGACTAAGTATTTTTTTCGAATTCTGCTTTATAATTCGGATTGCTGTGGAATTTTCGCCTACTGGGGTGCCTCAGAATAAAAATTTTCAGCTGAAAATGGGTACTTTTATTTAAATGTACAAAAAAATTTTCGAGGAGGAGGGTTGGTGCACTTGGGATACTGTCGTATTTTGCATTTTTGTCACTTCAGGGAAGGTCTCCTAAGCCTAAGTCTAAAAAAATCAGCATATAAAAGGGCTAAAAAATCAGTTTTTTTTTAAATTGTAAAATTTTAAATTGTATTTTTATCAATTTTTAAGCGGATTTATGCCAAAAGTTGGCACTCCGGGTCCGTGAGGTCCTCAAGTCAAGGTGCTCCGTAAGGCCCCAGTATTCAAAACTATGTTCAATGGTCTATGGTCTTTTTTTCCTTTTTTGCTTTAAGGCAGGAATGTGATCTGTAGGCGCTAGTGAAGAATAGGGTTCCAAAAATCAGCTTTGTCCCCCCTGTTGTTTTATTTGTAAAAACAACGGGAAGGGGGGTGGTGACGAAAAAACAACAGGGGGACCAAGCTGATTTTTGGAACCCTATTCTTCACCATAGCCCTGTGTTTATTAATAAGATTTGTCCTTATTTTGGGACTCCAAATCCTATTTATTTTCAATATTTTACGTCAAAATCTTATTTATTGGCACAAAAATGGCAATTAGCACTGTATAAAATAGCATATTTTGGCAGCATGACCTAAATGTCCTTATTTCCAAAATTTCGAGATCTCATCCCTGCTTTAAGGTAATGGAAAGGTAAATTGAGCCTTTTTTGTACCCAAATATTTTTGCAGGGTGTTTTTGTTTGTCAAGCGAATAGAACACGCTCTTTCAATCTTTCTTGAAATCGTGTTTATTATTTATTTCGTTTTTTGCAAACCAAACTCCCGTCATCCCTAGTTATACCTTTACAGACAGACCCCCAAGTTTAGCTATCTGGCAGCTTAATTGCACCCTAGGGTAACCATCCGACTTACAAAACACGTGTTTTTGGAAGTCTATCGCTTTTTCGGTGCTAGTTTAGCACTTGAATTCCAATTACAACAATAATGCAATTGCACAGCTGTTGTTGTTGAGGCAATCCAATTAGGGGATGACAGGGGGATGTTGGATTATGGAGTTTCATGCAACCTGGTGTTCAAACTACCTAGCCTGTTCACTGGGGATTAGATTACAGCTAACACACCACTACTACTTAAACCTGGGTTCAATGGCATTGGCATATTTTCCTTCCTCCCCCCTTTACTATAGCGCTGGATTGTGTCTGTCTGTCGTGGGTCACACTTAATTGTTAGGGGAGTTCCGCCAGTCAGATCGAACATCTGTTTACATCATTCGACGCGGCATGATCAATTTACTTGAATGAAAAAATGCTAAAAGTTGGCGGTGTTCGAGCCAACAAAAAGTTATGGCCACTTGAAAGTTACCAAAAACCACAGGGGGGACCAAGGCATTTTTGGTGGATTTCTGGGTTACCTTGGGGGACCAAGGCGTTTTTGGTGGATTTCTGGGTTACCTTGGGGGGACCAAGGCAATGTTACAGGTCCAAATCTCGGTGGTAACATGTATGATTTGTTTGACTTTGCAAGTACCTTACGCATCTCCTCGGCGCCTACGAATTGCCGCATCTGTGACAACAACATATTCTAGTTATACTACTAATGCTACAGGGTGGGGCATTTTTACGCCGCGACTTGTTTCACTCATATCTTTTAGAATTTAATATATCTCTGCAAGAGCTTTATTTTTGTTCGAAAGAGGAGTGTCCGGGCAATCGAATGACATCAAACAAAGGCTTATAAAAAATTAAAAAAGACACCTACAAAAAGAACAGCAAAGTGTACCATCGAAATTCAGCAAAATTTTATTTGATGTTTTTATGCGTTCATTCCACACTTCATCCTTGAACATAAAAGCAGTGATGAACACGGCAGCCGTTTGAGTTTTTGGCTCTACCAGTATGTGTCATAACTCTTCGCGTTTTTTCAAATTTTTAGTCAGAATTTCCTTTTCGCATATTTCTTCATTTCTTTCATATCCAATCATTTCCAAATAAATCTTCATTCAAGGCATAACATATTTCATAACAGCAACTATCATTCATCCACATAATTTCCTTCGGCCTCAACAATTTTCTCCCATCTTTCCTGCAGCTTTGAAATCCCTTAACGAAAAATCCGGCCGGTCTTGAGCGCACAAATTCCTTGATCGCATTGCGCAATTCTTCTAAAATCTTTGTCACATTTCAATGAAAAATGAAGAATTTCATGAAGAAATATGCGAAAAAGAAAAAAATCGATTCTGACTAAAAATTTGAAAAAAAACGCGAAGAGTTATGACACATACTGGTATATGTGTTCGCACCCCTCGCGAAAAAAAACTGCCTTGGTCCCCCCTGTTGTTTTTTTTTGCAATTTTTTGAAAAGTTTGCCTTGGTCCCCCTGTCGTTTTTTCAAATAATTTTTCCACAATTTTAATTTTCAACAAAATTTAAAAAAACCACAGGGGGACCAAGGCAGTTTTTCGGGAGGGGTGCGAACACATATAGAGCCATTTTCGAGGTCGTCTGTTTGAGTTGGGTAGACTTGATCTTTGATCCATCTTAAAAGCAAGGAATCACACGGAGTTAATTAAGAAGAATACGCAAAAAATAAACGAATACTGAAGCATGAAGCGTCATTGAATTTCCCAAAGATTCGTCTTTCGAACAAAAAATAAAATCTCGTCGAGACACATTAAATTCAAAAAAATACGAACAAAACAAATAGCGGCATAAAAATACCCCTCCCTGAACTTTTGCTAATAACTAAGCAGAACGTATAACTTTTAGAAATTGTGCTTTTTGCATTTCGTGCACTGATATTTTCTGAGTATTTTATAATTTAATGCTATTTATTAGAACAGTAAAGCTTTTTCGCCAAGGATGCGGTACTTTCATAAATCCTTTTTCCTTCTGACCATTATTTCCTTTTTTTGCCTTAGCATGTAATGGCTGGATCTCAGCCTTCCAACCAGCTATTAACTGCATTTCATATTAACTGCAATTCATAAAAATGCTTTTGAATGGAGCAATCTGCTCAATTCAGACTCTTTTTCGCTTACTACCGTATTTCCTCTAATAATAAACCCGTGTGAGTTATTTTTTGGATGCCTGACAATCGCAAAATGTTGAGGTCGATCTCGAGATTTTTGAGTGAAAATCGAAAATCTAAAAAGTGGAATTGGTAGAGCTCGTGGGAGTCAAGAAAATGAAATAAACATCTTTGCAAGATATTGACTCTGGGCTGAGATATAGGTCCTCAGAGTTGAGGGGTTGAATTATTAGAAGAAATACGGGGTTCTAGTAGAGAGTCCGGTGCCAAAAATCACCTTGGTCTTCCCTGTTGTTTTTTTGTAAAACTTATGAAAAAATCAACAGGGGGACCAAGCTGTTTTTCACAAAAAATCAACAGGGGGGACCAAGCTGTTTTTCACAAAAAATCAACAGGGGGGACCAAGCTGTTTTTCACAAAAATCAACAGGGGACCAAGCTGTTTTTCAAAAAATCAACAGGGGGACCAAGCTGTTTTTCACAAAAATCAACAGGGGGACCAAGCTGTTTTTCACAAAAATCAACAGGGGGACCAAGCTGTTTTTCACAAAAATCAACAGGGGGACCAAGCTGTTTTTCACAAAAATCAACAGGGGGACCAAGCTGTTTTTCACAAAAATCAACAGGGGGACCAAGCTGTTTTTCACAAAAATCAACAGGGGGACCAAGCTGTTTTTCACAAAAATCAACAGGGGGACCAAGCTGTTTTTCACAAAAATCAACAGGGGGACCAAGCTGTTTTTCACAAAAATCAACAGGGGGACCAAGCTGTTTTTCACAAAAATCAACAGGGGGACCAAGCTGTTTTTCACAAAAACAACAGGGGGACCAAGCTGTTTTTCACAAAATCAACAGGGGGACCAAGCTGTTCACAAAAATCAACAGGGGGACCAAGCTGTTTTTCAAAAATCAACAGGGGGACCAAGCTGTTTTTCACAAAAATCAACAGGGGGACCAAGCTGTTTTTCACAAAAATCAACAGGGGGACCAAGCTGTTTTTCACAAAAATCAACAGGGGGACCAAGCTGTTTTTCACACAACAAAATCACAAAAACAACAGGGGGACCAAGCTGTTTTTCACAAAAACAACAGGGGGACCAAGCCGTTTTTCACAAAAACAACGGGGGACCAAGCTGTTTTTCACAAAAACAACAGGGGGACCAAGCCGTTTTTCACAAAAACAACGGGGGACCAAGCTGTTTTTCACAAAAACAACAGGGGGACCAAGCTGTTTTTCACAAAAACAACAGGGGGACCAAGCTGTTTTTCACAAAAACAACAGGGGGACCAAGCTGTTTTTCACAAAAACAACAAGGGGACCAAGCTGTTTTTCACAAAAACAACAGGGGGACCAAGCTGTTTTTCACAAAAAACAACAAGGGGGACCAAGCTGTTTTTCACAAAAAAACAACAGGGGGGACCAAGCTGTTTTTTGGCACCGGACCGTCTACTAGACCCAATACGGTATGTGTTATAATAAAAGAGGTTGTTTTGCTGGTCCAAGATATTTTGGAAAAAAACCCCCGTCAAAAATTTTTTGAGCCGTTTAAAGCCGACTCAACGCATAGATGAAATTGCAAAAAACTCATTTCAAAAAACAATACGTGAGCTTTTTGTCAGTGGAGGAGACAGCCAGACAAGTGTGTGTGTTCAATCGAAGAGCTTGTTACCGCCACTACTCCTGCTCAACAACAAATAAATATTTGCGTCGATGAAACAAGAGACTAGTCCCTCTCAAATGTGCCCCCCTTCTGTCTCAGGTTTCTTTGCAGTCCATGAGTTCTTTTTCGAGTATTGCCAGCAGCATCATCACTGGTTCGTGTTATTATTCCAAGCTGCTGGCAAAATATTATGTGTAAAGCACATTAATGTGATTACTTCTATTGTTCGAATGTTAAAAAACATAAATCTGAAAGCTCGCCACGAACAGACTCAATATTTTTGATTTGCAATTGTGTTTTTGTTTTGACTTGCTGAACATTTTTTTATATTTTTTTCAGAAGTGCACTTATCCTTTTTCTTGAAATTCAATCTTTTGTGAGTGTAAAATTTCTAACTTTGCAGGAAAAGTTGCTACTTAAGGCTTGGAAAAGAGTATTTGGAATAGAAAGAACTGAAATTTTTGTGTAGTTGATATCCTCTTGCTCGAAAATTCATTTAATGGGAAGCTTTTTAAAGACTTTATTTACGCAAACATAGCCCTTTTAAAAAGCATGTAAGGCAGGGGTCCGATTATATGCCTTAATTAAAGGCATTGCCCTTAATTTAAAAATTTTGCCTTTAATTTTTTTAGAAAATGAAGGCACATTATGACGAATGTCATGAAAGTTATGACTACTTTCTTGGGCAGAAGGAGTTGTTGAAAGCAGGAAAGGGGGGAGAAAAATATGTTGTTGGTCAATAAAGTTGTTTTTTTGTTGATTTTTGTCGGGTTTGAAGCATAGGGACAACATGCCTTTAAGTTGCCTTTGTTTTGGTGAAAATTCCTTTAAATTGCCTTTATTTTTGACAGATGCCTCTATTTTAGAAATTCGCGATCGAACCCCTGATGTAAGGCCATTTACATCAGCCCCCGTAGTGATAATCAAGGGATAAAATCCGTGGATAGAAATATCCGCGGATTTTTATCCGTAGTAATAATCACGGATAAGGATATCCGTGGATAGCGATAAAATCCGTGGATTTTTATCCGTAGTAATAATCACGGATAAGGATATCCGTGGATACGGGTAAAATCCGCCGATTTATCTTCAACTATGGATAAATTGACGGATTTATCCGCGGATAAAATCTGCGCATAATTTTTGTTGTAATTTTACATTTTTGTCTTAAAAACTATTTTTCTTTTCTGTTTTTCTACAAAAATATATTTTTTCATTTTTATAATAACAATGTGTTTTATTCATTAGATTTTTTTTATTATTATCTAAACAATGTAAAGTCACGATGCAGAAGTAATATATTATTCAATATATCAGTATCTGGCTGCATATCGACGAAATCATCAACATTGTGATTAAAAACCTCACCGGCGTTCAGCTTGACTATTGGGAGACGCAATTGGGGTCATTAACCATGGCCTTGATCCGCACCCAGAATCTCCCAAAATGTAACCACTTATTTATCCGCGGATATCTACATATAGTATTTTTGTCGGCGGATCACGCTTTTTTCGTGTCACGTTTTTTAACCCACTTCCCGATTGTATAATATTTTGTTATCATCATATCTAAGGGTAAATCGGGGTCGCTGAGAACGCTAATGCTATCAGAATTGACATGTGATGCTTAAAATTTTGAGTTTTGCCAGAAAAGTGGGAAAAACCAGGTATGCTCAAGGGGGTCTTCGAACCTGTGACCCCAAATTTTTTTTTCATTTTTAGTTTATTTTGGCGCCTGTTAAGGCGCCTGTTCGGCTTGTTTTGATTATTACTACGGGGCAGACTAATTAGGTAGATGGACGAAAAATTTTAAAAATTAGTAGGAAAAAGGAACCGCTAGGTAGCGGAACCGAACCTGTGTTGTCATGACACACACGCCACCCCTTCCCAACTGCGCCACCCGCTACACTAACACGCTCTAGCTGTTTAACGTATATATAATGCGTTGGGAGGACCAAAAGGGCAATATTTGTTTGCGGCCAAAATACTTCCTTGCAGAAAATTTAAAAGAAAAAATGATATTTGCCGCAAAAAAGTGGAAAAAAATTAACCACCAAAAAGGTGCTTTTTTGGGAGGTACGATTTCTGAAGTCGACAAGCTGTTGGCTAGATCTAGAAAAAATTCAGAGAGTAAACCAGGGCTCCCAAGTCGACCAGCTAAAAATTCAGACAATTCAGAACGGAAAAGTTTTTCAGATTATGACTTTCAAATTCAGAACATTTCTGAAAAATTCAGAACACTTGGGAGCCCTGGAGTAAACCGACTATGGCGATCAAAATTTTTCAACAGTCAACCCTCGATTTCACGGCGCCCTTGGGACCGACCCTAGAGGGCCGTTAAATCGAGGGTATAGTTTTTTATATTTTTCGGATTTCCAGCCAAAATGAGTCCACAGAGGGGGCCATTAGATCGAGGGTTGACTGTATTGATATATATTGGCTTCAAGGGGTAGTTTTGGTGAGACTAGAGATGATGACGGGACGGGACAATTCCGTCCCGTCCCGTTAATTTTAGAGAATCGTCCCGTCCCGGAATCCCGCCCGGAAATTTTTTGGCACCTGTCCCGTCCCGGTGTCCCGTCCCGAAATTTTTAAATTTGAATTCTGACCCGTCCCGAAAAGGTCAAGCCATCATCTCTAGCTGAGATCTTCGTCAGTTGAATTACTTTATTGTTTTACTTAATTCCAAGGCATGCATTTTGATAATCAAACTTGTGCAAATATTATGTGTATTAAATTACTTTATTGAAATATCAATAATCATGCTGTATCACATTTTTATTGCGGTCTTCTTCTAATTTAACATTTTCTAAAGCCACCAATTTTAAGTGAAGCTATAGTAGAACTGGCTGAATTACGAGCGAATCACAGCACCACCTATGTGGCTGTAGCCAAGACTATTTTGGTCACTTTTTTGTTGGCTTGCTTTGAACATACCAAAAGAAAGAGCAGAATAGAGTTAAGGCCAGAGACCTGGGCTTCTCAGCCCAGGCTTTTTGTCCACCTCACTTACTCCGATGGCTGATCCAGTAAAAGGCCATTTTAAAAGACATTCCCTGTGCTGGAGAGCAGATGAGGGCGAACCAGCAGTGCAGGGCAAATCCAAAAGAAGGGTGCGCTTCAGAGAAGTGCCTATGGCAGCAGCTGCCTTGCTGGTCAATGCAGAAGGCCAATGTGTGCTCAGATGCAGTCCAGTGGACAATCCGGCAAGCAGTAGCTCGACCAGTAGCTCGGGATCACCCAGTAGGACCACTAATGGTACTAATAGACAAATAACTTTTTTTCTATCTGAACACCTTTGAAATTTTTAATACAACTCTAAACATCTTTTCTGAAAATTAACACTAAAAAATAATTTCACCGCGTGTTTCGGATCACAAAACAGTGGTGACCTTTTTTTTCTTACCCAGTCATCCAATCATACACAGAAACAATAGTTGACGCTACCAAAGACCCGACAAAAAACATAAGGATTTTTTGCTGATTTTTTTGTAATTTTGCTGGCGCGAATTTGAAAAATGGGAAAAGTTCGAAAGAGTAAAAGATTTGCTATTCAAATTTAATATTTTGGTACTGGAATTAAGTATTACCCTATCACCATTTTTCTCGGTCATACATTCACAGTTTTCCTAAAATTCGATGCAGCTGGACAAATATTCAAAGAAAATCGACTACAGTCAAACCTCGTTTATCCGGCACCTCCGGGGCAACCCCTTGGGTCCGACACTTTCTTTAGCTCAATTATTGAAGTCTTTTGCTAAATTTGATTCGCCAGTCTAGTCCCAAATATTGCAAGGATTTTGATTTCGCCGGTCATTTTTTCAAAATCTTTAAATTTCGTCATAAAGACCCGCGGACCTCGGTTATCCGGCACCCCTTTTGAAAAGCAGGTGTCGGATAAACGAGGTCCGCGGGTCTTCATGGCGAAATTCAAAAATTTTGGAAAAACGACCGGCAAAAACAGAATCCTTGCGATATTTCGGACTAGACTGGCGAATCAAATTTAGCAAAAGACTTCGAAAATTGAGCTGAAAAAAAGTGTCGGACCCAAGGCGGGAACGAATTTTTGGGGGTGCCGGATAACCGAGACTAGACTGTAGTTATAATAAAATTAAATTTTGGAAAAAAAACAAAGTTTTTAAAAATTCAACAGGGGTGACCAAGGCAAAAATTTTCACAAAAAAAACCAACAGGGCACCCTTATGTTTTTTGTCGGGTCACTCCAACTACAATTGCGTGGTTGGCAATAGCAAACAAGGGCTGCACACATCGAAAACCTACATCACAATACCAATAAAACACACTACATGATTGACAAGGCGCAAACTAGCACAAAATAGAGGGCAATAAGCCTTGGGATTAGAGTAGCCTGCTAATTTGGCATTTAATTAAAAAGTCAAGGGGACATTTTTTTCAAGTATTCCGGAAACCCATCTATAAAATTTTTGTTTTGCAGAAGGAGACCTGCTGGGGGCAGGAGGCACTAATGGGGCAGCTATGGCCAGTGGTAACCAGCATCACTTTTCCTCCTCCTCGTCCTCCTGTTGCTCACCTCTGGCTCGACCATCACCCTCATTGTCTGCCCCTGAGAAGCAGCAGTTGAACAGCTTGCACAGCCCCAGAGTGTTGCCTCCATCGATGAGCTCGTTGAGTGCGCCGAGCGGCTCTTCACGCTACAGATGCATGTGTGGTGGATGTCATGTGGTGGTCAGTTGATTTTTTGGATTGATAACAAAAAAAATATCCACCAGATATATCAGGTAAACTCATTTGGAAGAGTAGGTTAGTGCATGGTCGGCCAAATTTTAAGAGAATTGCACGGCCGATTAAAATTTTTGTAAATGGTAGACTGATTAAAAAATCCATATTTTTGAATTTTCGGTTGCAGCTTCGAATGCAACACCCTCTCCCCACACACAGAGTGCTTGAATGGAGGAGATAACATCATATTCGTGTTTCTCGACCCCGATTTCATGAGAAAGCCTCGTGTTTTTTGAATTCTGAGCAAAAAAAACACTTTTTTTTCCACCCACAGGGGGTATCATGGTTTTTTTAGTCAAAAATTCATAATTTAAATTGGCGCCTTTTGAATTTTTAAAAGGAATAAGAGCTGCATTGGGAGGGGCAGGGAATAAAAGGGGCCCACTTTACGCAAAGCATTAAAAAAACTAAATATTGGTATACTTTGGCTGTTTCACCATGTTTTTCAACGTGGGCCGTGGCAAAAAGAGACTCTATGTGCATTTCATGATCAAGAGTACGTCTCTCGGAAATGATGCCTTGCGCCCCGAAAGGGACGCAGGGCATGGATCTGTTTTCCAAAAACGTTGCTTTGTAGCCCGGTGGCCAGGGCTGAAAATTACAGAATGTCTAATGTTATTGTTTGCAGGTAGGCACCAAATGTTTCCTAGTGCTGTATGTGTGGTTGACGGTGTGTGGACTAGTGTTTGGCATGGTGTCCGCCATGGTCTGGGCCCTGATTCCCCTCATCGTCATTCCAATCTCGGCATATGGACTTGTCAACCACAAGCCCAAGTATTTGTATCCCTTGCTTATAGTCACTGTGGGTTATTTTGAAGAATTATTTGGCAGTGATGTATTGACAAACAAATTCAGGTAATCCACTTGCTAGTGTGCCTTCTAATGGTTGTTATTGTCGGTGTTTTCGCTCTGTTCAACTACGACACACTGCTCGCCATTTTCGGTAAGATTTTTTTCACAAAACGTTTCTGGAAATAAAATTGAAATACTCCTTCAAAAGTTTGAAATTGGCTCTCTTTTTGAATTACCGGAGTCACTGTTTTACTTTAAAATCTTCACCCCCAACCAGAGTTTTGGAAACTCAAGGTCAAGGTAACCCTTGAGTTTGACCTTGAGTTTAATAAACTCAAGGTCGTTTTTCTCGATTTTTTGTAGGAAAAATGGGTCTGAATTTTTTTCCCTAGTCCCTAAAGTCAAAATTTTGCGCTGAACAAAACTTACTTTTCAGAATTTTTAGATCTTTTTTTTTAAATGAGATATAGCCATTTTTAGGACGAAAATCACTTTGTGTTTACCTTGAATTTAGCAAGGTCAAGTCAAGGCAAACTCAAGGTGATTTTCGGCCTGAAAATGGCTATATCTCATTTAAAAAAAATATATCAAAATTCTGAAAAGTACGATTTATTCAGCGCAAAACCTTGAGTTTAGGGGATTGGGAAAAAAATTCAGACCCGTTTTCCTACAAAAAATCGACAAAAACGACATTGAGTTTACTAAACTCAAAAAACCAAAAAAAAAACAAACATCTGATAAAAAAAATTGGTATAGAAATGCTTAGGCCCGCACTCAGGCACACACTCAGTCGAGTGTCGACCCGAGTGTGATCCTGAATGCGGACCTAAGCATTTTTACACCAATTTTTTTATCAGATTTTGCTTGTCAATAGCTCATTTCGAAGCACTGAATCTAAGCTACAAATTAGGAATAGCAGAAAAAAAGTCAGTGAAGAGAAAAAGTACAGCTCTCCCCGCGTTAAAAACACGCCAAATGTCACACTCATTGTGCATGTGGCTTTACAGTGATTCCAATCAGACCCGAACGAAAATTGTTCAAATAAAAAATTGTTGTGTGTAGGTAACCCAGTGGTCGACTCGTAGCTTTGTCGATTTTGCGCAAAGAATGTGTATCAAATATATTAAAAACATAGCAACATAGAGTTATGCATGATTTTCAGCTTATTCCACTGCCGGAAAACCTTCTTCTATGTTGCTTTTGGTGCTTCTGGTCACGATATTTGGCTGTTTCCTTCTGGCTGCTCTATTCTTTTGGCAGATTCTAGTCATCTCAAGGTAGCTAACATCTATTTGAACATACCTATACTCAACCTCCCAATTTTTAGTTGCATCCAATACTACGAGTGCTGGCAAAAACGTCATCCTCCGCAGACCAGCACCAAGGCTGCCAAAGTCAATCAGCTGAACGACCGTCTGCCCACCACCCATTCCATAGGAGGGGCATTGACTGAGGATGGTACCCTGAATGCATTCAGTCGTATAGCTCTCGACAAAATAAGCTGCATTGATATTGGAGTGGTGGAAGTGCGAAAAACACCTCCAGACACCATCCAAATTAGACCAGTCAACAACAACCACTCCATGCTGACCACTTCCACCATTTTGGCCGTAAGTCAACCCAACATCTCATCACCCAACCAACAGCCGGATTTGTGCGAGAGCAAGAGCTGACTTGTATAGAGATTGTTGGAATCTAAAAATAAAATTGCTCAATTGCCTTTGTTCACTTATGCTAGCGGGTCCTTAATTTCTATCATACAAAGTATTATTATTCTATGATCTCATTGGCGCTTGAATTGAAAACAATAAAGAATTTACTAGTTTTGATGGATTTTTAATTGAATTAGATGAAAGGATTGAAGATTTGGAATAAAAAGAATACACAAAAGAGACCATAACTCGCAGGCTGGTAAAGTAGCTCGACTCAGTTCCCCAATACTTTGTTGTTTTCCGGATTCGGGTATACGGTCCGACCAGAACGGCTCAAGCTGCATTCATTCTATGATAACATTTTGGAAAAAAAACATGAAAGCAAGCCAAAACAAAATGTGAAAAAACCAGGAAGACCGAAGCAGAAATGGACCAGAGTCGGCATTTAAAACTTCGATGTCCTTGCTTGCCTAAAACTCTTGCTTGCTCACTCTAAAAAGTTTTTCCATGGGGCATGTATGTATGCATGTATGCATGGGGGACTCTCGCCGGATCTCAAATTTCTCGAGCAGCTCCGAAGTTTGTGCCGTCTTCAAGATCCTCCGAATCCGTCGATGGGTCTCGATTTGCTCTGGTCGGATCCTGATCCATGGGTCAAAGGTTGGCAGGCGAACACTCGTGGGGCAAGCTACGTATTCGGAGCTGATGTCGTCGTGGAAGCGTGCCGGACTCTGGATATCGATCTCATCGCTCGCGCTCATCAAGTTGTGCAAGACGGATATGAATTCTTCGCCAACCGACGTCTCGTGACCATCTTCTCGGCTCCTCACTACTGCGGTTAGTTACATTTTCGATACTTGTTTCTCAGATTAATCAATTTTCTATTTCAGGGCAATTCGATAACTCTGGTGCGACGATGACTGTCAACGAGGATCTCAGCTGTTCGTTCAACGTCTTCCGTCCTACCTGAGAGGTTCAAGAATTTTGGAGGCTAATATCGCATCTACATACATCTGTCTATGTTTGTGCATTATGTGATCGAATAAAAAAGTTGTCTCTAATTTTTTTCGTGTTCCCTTAATTTTCTTAAGATTTGTCTTATTTTCTTTGATCTTTCATTTGATTGAAGACTGATTACGGGACCTGGGACCTGCGGGTAAGTCAAAAAATTATTTCTTAATATCTATAAGGTTTTTTATTTTATCTCTATCGTGTAGAGCAGGGCGGATTTACCCTTCGTTGTTTTGCCATAATTAAGAAATGTGTGTAACCTGTGGCTTCCGGGGTACTTGACCCTTGACCCACGGGAGTCTGACTGCAGCCTTTAAGATTGAGAATTCCTAGGATTTCTACAGTCGACTCCAGATATAAGTCGACTCTAGATCGGAATCCTTGCGATATTTCCTACTTGATTGATGAATCACTTTTGGCAAAACATTTTAGAAAAGAGGTTAAAAAAAGGTGGGAATGAACTTTAGGGGGTATCTTATATCGAGAGTCGACTGCATTATCAATTGAGAAGAACATTTGCTGAAATTTGTGTTATTATACATATTTGTCGAGGGTGATCAAGCAATAATTTGAAATTGTCTGTTTCTTACCGACTCTTGTTTATGCGTATATAAAGCCCACCCCCTCCCCCTCTTTAATACAGTTAACTATAGCAGAACTAGTCCGTTTTCTCTACTTATCATCCTCGTTCCTGATTTAGACATTGCTTTCAGGGATGTACAGGGTGGGCCAATTTTTGTGCACACTTTTGGACGGCCATAATTTTTTCTAGGTCGATTTTCAAAATTGCAGACGTCATTTTGGTACATGTTTGAGTACTCAGGAAAAATGGTCATTTTCAACCCATAGGGGGACCAAGGCAAATTTTTGAAATTTTTCGAATTTTTTTCCGAGCAACGTATGACAAACAAAACCGCATCGAAAACTGAGTCGATCTGTGAAAACAGAATTTTGAAAATCGACCTAGAAAAAAAATTATGGCCGTTTAAAAGCGTGCACAAAAATTGGCCCACCCTGTACCTTTAAAAGGTTTTTACAGACCACTGTTAAACAAGCTATCATTACGATTTTAGCTCATCTTATCTTATCTTATTTTCTAGATCCTGAATTTCCAATCCGTATTCTTAAAGTTCTTCATCATCTGGAATAGTTGTTGGATCCAGCTTTAGCTTGTTCAGATTCGCTTTGATCAGAATAAGCATCGCCGCGTACCATGCGTTCTGAAAATCATTACTTCATAAATGTGTGTTTAATTTACATAGTTAACTACCTATTTCTGAGTGTATTAGAGTGTATTCAAGTACTGAGTGTATAAAAAATAGATACGGAGTAACATATGTACCGGTAGAATCTCCCCATCAGTGATCCTCCACTATTTGGTTTATATAGTAGTGTACGGCCAGTTAGAGATGGCTTATCGGTAGTATATCATATCGATGGTCGGCTGTATTAATTATTTTATTGTTTACTTTGTTCATTAAGCAAAGAATTGTATATAGAAACACTTAAAAAGGTATGCCCATGCTATTGGACAAAAAACCATCTAACACTAAATTTATTAAACCCTCGATTTAACGTCAACCTCAGGCCGGTCTCCAGGGATGACGTTTAAGGACCATGCTCGCGGTGGTCTGGTGGGTCTCCGCCAATTCAAATTTTTTTCCTAATCGTTGGATTTCTGTACGGATTTTTTAACTTCGTTTCTAACAAAACAAGGCCTAGAATTTTTTTTTAGGTATAGTTTTGTCAGAAACCAAGTAAAAAAACCTTACAGAAGTTCAATGACTAAGGAAAAAATTTAGAATTGGCGGGTATTACTTGTAATAGCATGGGCATGCCCCTTTAAATGCAGTCAACCCTCGATTTAACGTCACCCCTGGGGACGGGCCTGAGGGTGACGTTAAATCGATGGTTTAATGAATTTAGTGTTAGGTGGCTTTTTGTTCAGTTCAATGTTTTGTCAGATACTTTTTGTCCCGTTGTCGGTGTGCCTTAATAAAGTGAGATCGTGCACGTGTAAAAAAGACAGGTTTCACAGATATTCTGCTCGAATATGCTCGAAAAAAAGATTATGCTCGAGCATTTTGACAACTTTAGGAAAAGCCAAAAAAATGGATAAATCCTTACGTGTCGAGACTATCTCTTTAGCAGCTTCACACGCATCTCAAACCCCCTCCATACCGCCTACCCAACCCCCGTCGGTACCCAGCACCTCTCCCAATGGTTACCATTTTGCCTTTTTTAAAAAGCTTTGTCTTTTTTTGGATGCCCCGCCATTTTTTCTTGAGAAGAAAAAGGCGTTTTGTATGATCTGCCCTTTTTCGATAAAATTTTTACATTAAAATAGGGTTGACGATCCGAATATTCGCGCGAATATTTATAAAAATTTTCGGTCTTAACCGAAATATGCGAATTTTTACACTCCTGTGATCGCTGTCATCCTGTTTATTTTTGCAGCATATGTTTTCTCTATGTCTCTGAAAATACTTTAGTTGTGTGTTCTTTGTAGATTACAAATGCCTGGAAAAGCAAAGCATTGGTGTTGGCAATTTTTCGTCGTCGAAGGAAACAAGACAATTTGCAAGTTCTGCGACGCTCACTATAGAGGGAACGCTACAGATATGGCTCGTCATCTAACCGTAAAAATTACCTGCGTATATTTTCTGTCCTAAATTATAAGTCTTTCTTTATCATAGAGTCAATGCAAGAAAATTGGACTGGAAGCGCGCAAGACAATCAATGCACTGGCCGGAATCAAAGAGTCGGATGAGCCTCCATCTGACAAAGTTGCTAAGCGGACTAGACTCTCTTCGCCATCTATCGCCAGCTATTTTCTCAGAAGTATTTAATATTTTACTAATATAATAAACTGAAGAAGTTTTTAGTAACAATCTTAATGGATCAAAACGAATGATACTAGAATCGGGCAGCTGTCCAAATCTTGACGTACAACTGATGGATCAGAGAAATGCTTGAGAATAAGCGAGAAGTATCGAGAAGTATTATCAGACACAAGGTTGAGCAAATTTTTCGAGGAACCGATGTTACGGTATTTGTTTCATCATAACCTGTGTTTAAGTGGTTAATTAAGTATGGTTTAGATTTCGAATGGGTGGCTAGAAAAATTCCTTAAACGACATGATTTCGTGTTGCGACGACGTACTACTGTCAAGTCATTGCCAAATTCATCGTGCACGTAGAACAAAGCTGGAAAAATTCTCATCAATCTACGCTATGGATGAAACTGCTGTATGGTTTGACTGTCCGGACAATCGCTGCATTGAAAAGAGAGGTGCAAAAGATGTAATATTTTATTGTGATTGCTACTTATTTGTTACTGAAATATTTCACTTAATGACTCATTTTTGAGGTAACTGTGGTAACTACAGGGCATGAGAAGATGCGCGAGACAGTATGCTTTACTGCACGTTCGGATGGAAAGAAGTTTCGGCTCTATTTAAGAAGAGGTACCATTTTTTGCCTTGGTCCCCCCTATTGATTTTTTTTGTAAATTGTTTTCACTTGCTTTATAATTCTATTCTATCAGTCTTCTATTTATGTTGTACAGTCAAACCTGGGTTATCCGACACCCAAAGGGACCGCCCTTATGGTGTCGGATAAAAGAGGGTGTCGGTTAACTGGGGTGTCGGATAACCCAGGTTTGACTGTATTGTATTTATTTCTACTTCAGCCATACAACACCCATCCACCCAAAAATTTTTACTTTTCAGGCATACTAACCCCATTTACCCCAATATTTCAAGTTTTCAGACTCACGACCCCCATGCCCCAACCTTACTTTAGGCTTATGTCTTAGGCTTAGCCTTTAGGCTTAGGATATATCATTTCACATACAAACAAACCTCAAGAAACACAATTTGTATGCCCGCGGCTTGAAAAAAAAATTTTTTTGCTTCAGCAATAGAACACCCATCCACCGAAAAATGTTGAATGTTTTGAAGGTGTTCTTTGATCAGATGGGGAAAATATATAATTAGCTAAGCAGTTGAATTGTTCAAAGGAAGTGATAGTCAATTCATTTAAAGGTACATTTTGTTTGCCATTATCAATCTATGTAGATCTACGTCTTTAGTCTGTGCGCTCACTACATCAATGGACGGTTCAGAAGATGACAAAATAGCGTGCTTTAGGCAAAACGGACCAATCGGTGCAAAAGGCCTAGAGGTTCTTCGCAAAGTCAGAGAAAAAAAATTGGGTCGGGACGGTCGAAAAGATGACGAAGAGGCTTGCATCTCTGATGAAGACAATGAGCAAAGTTTGGAAGATATCCATGATAATGAATTGCTGATTGTTTCTTGAAATATTTGATTGTGTTCGATCTTATTTGGAATAAATTGGAGGGATGTTAGAGGGAGGATTATTTTTCAATACCCTTCCGAGGGGATTATTAGAGGGGGTTGGGTGATTATTAGAGGAGGGGATTAAAAGAGGTTATACGGTAAATGTTTACATTGGTAAAATATATGCTCTGGCCTAGAGAGAGAGCAGAGGGGAAAAAATTATAACAACACAGGGTTATTAAATATGATTGATTGTGCACATAATTAAAGATGAAATTTTATCTATTAGATAAATTTTATCTACGAGACAAAAATAATTTGATTTTATTTAACAGATAAATAAATAAATTTATCTGTTTAGATAAATTTATCTATTTTGCGCACTACGCATGTCTCTTAGAGAGAATACATATTTATTAACCGTGAACTCGTGACCTCAGGGAAAAAAGCCTCTTTTCTAGTGTCATCACAACAACCCATCCAACACTTTACCCACTGCGCCATGCAAACACGTCTAAGAAGACAAAGGAAACATTAAATCACCACCTTAAATCACCCTAAACACTGATTTAGGGTAGTTCGATACGGGTTTAAAGCAGTTTAAGGTGATTTGAGGTAATTGATAATGGTTCAGGGTGGAATTCTGAGCGATTTAGCCTATCACACTAGACTTCTTATCCACTCAATCGCTTTTTGGAAAAAAAAAAGTAAATTTGGTACAAAAAAGTATCGCCCAAAATTATATATATCACTGACTTACCTTTCTATTCAAAGATTGCCTTTAATAATAAATTGTTTCAGCTTTGTTCCTGTAAAAATGGTAAGCTCATTTACATTACACGTTTCAAAAAGTGGTTTTTAATATGTTAATTTGACTAAATTTCAATGACACCCCGATGAACCGACGCCCTTTAAACCGACACCCTTTGAGCCAGCACAAAGGAAATCACCCTCGATAAACCGGTACCCCCATCAATTTTGAACTAAATATTGAGAAATTGAGTTTTGGGCATTTTGAAATTTCGAGTTTTTGCCATGTTTTTCAACATGGGCCGTGGCAAAAAGAAACTCTATATGCATTTTATGATCAAGAGTCGTGCTCGGAATTATGTCCCCTTTCGGGGGCTTGGGTGCTTGGGGTTGAGATGCGCACACCCACATACCACATAAACTACATAAAATACCACATAAAATTTCATGTGTTATTTCTATTACAATAGCCAAAAAATTGACTTTTAATCTTCATGTTGCAGGAGATATTGCCAAAACAGATGTTGGTGGGTTTCCTAAGCTGCTCTCCATCAGTCCCATCCTTCAAGTTTTTGCCATTCGCTCTAAATCTACTCAAAAACAAACTTTATTTCAAAAATACACATGGAAACAACTAGCTGGATTTGGACCTTTTGATGACTATGATCCAGAAGATGAAAAATATAACAGTATTTTAAGAGGCATGCGCCAAAAAAGAAAGGTTACTAAATATTTTTGTATTTAACTTTTTTACTAAACGATATAATTTTCAGTACATGACCATTGCTTTTATGATTTATATGATATCTCTCTGTTCTTCTTTATTCTACAAGTATTATTCTTGTAAAACGAAGGTACAGTTGCTGATACCCAATTTAGTTTGCAAGCACACATAATATATCATTATTGGATGACAAAAGTAGCGATAATACAGGGTGGCGCAAGAAATTCGGCCGATTTCAAACATCCATAACTTTTTGTTCTGACACGATTTCAAAATTCTGTAAACGCAGAACACCTTAGAATTACGGGCGCTTTCATTTGGTATCAAAACCAGAGAAATTATTTTTTGACAATTTTTTGACTTTTTTGCCTTGGTCCGATAATCAAGGCTTTAGGTAATTAACTATTAACTGACTATTTTGACTAATTAATTAGAATTAACTATTTTGTTTTTTAACCAAAGGGGGGGATCTTATGCGTTATCTATGACCCCTTTTTCCGTTTTTGTTTTCCGTTTTAAAATTGTTTCATGTTGTCTAGAAACGCTTTTTTATGCCTCAAACAATTCTGTTTAAAATATTTTAATAGACACAGAAAACATTACGCAGATCAAAAATAATTAACTTCAAATTTTTGCATATCTGATCCCGGAGGCCATAAATTCTTGATATCCTTCAGCATTTCTTTGAAAACGTCTGCATCTTTCGATTAATGCGAAAGTGCTCAAATTCTTTGCCCAGTTGATTGTAGGCATTCCAGCAATCTGATATAAAGAGTAAAATAGAACGAAATCTACTGCAAATACCCGAAATGATTGTTGATCCTTCAGCAATTCGCTGTCGGATGATTGGCACTAGAGTGGCAGCTTTTCTATCTGGCACAAGCACAAGAAATCATTCACGACTCTCTCTGCATATCGGTACGTGACGTTTCATCACCAGGCCGACTCATCACCTCGGGACGATTCATCACCTCCCAAATAAAGCGGACGATTCATCACCTTTCATAAAAAGCGGACGATTCATCACCTTCCACAAAAAGGGGACGATTCATCACCTTCCACAAAATGGGGACGATTCATCACCTTCCACAAAGGGCGATTCATCACCTTCACAAATTTCAAATTTATTTAGTGAACATAAGAACAAAAGCAACGAAATTTCGTGAGGTAAAGTTAACTCAAACAAAATTCCCAACATGTGAGACTATTGATCCATTAAGATATTGTACGCCAAGCCGCGGAGATGTTCCATCAGATTCGGTCCCGCTTGAATTCTGTCCTGCTGTCCGCCCTGAGATCTCACCTGCTCCGCCGCCACAAGTCCCGCTTGATATTGGAGCACCTTTCCAGAATTTTGCATCAGATCGAAATAGATCTGTCGCTTCTTCGGCGCATTTCTTCCAGCGACATAGCTGATAGTTAATTCGTGGTCTCTGAATTCTCTTCAAGTCTTGAAGAAGGCGGCCGATGTGATGATCCAATCCCAAAGCTTTCTAATTCGGCGATGATTGCTTCTGAGAAGCTTATCTCACAAGCAAGCGTTCTGGTCATAGCATATTCCACCATATCCATTGTTGCGGCAAAACGCGACCGGAATTGTTTTTACGACGCGAAAAGACACTTTGATCAATTTCCACAGTGTAGCCTAAAGAATCTCTATAAAAATAATCGGGAAAAGACAAAAATATCAGTTAATCATACCAAAGCCTCCTTTTCTTGTCTTTGTTTGCTACAGCTATTTTCCAAGCACAGACTTCACGAAGGAAAGAGTTGTAGTCAACGATCGAATGTCCAGCGATTTCAAGCTCTCGCTCACAGAAGGCCATTGAAGTCAGTTTGTAACACCAGCAGTAGATAAAGTAGATGATCTTATGCAACGGAAGACGAGTAGATTCCAATCAATTATTCTTGCGCAGTCCGACTCTTGGTTGATGACGCTTGCATTCACCGGTTTTACACTTCCATTGTATCTGCTGACCAAATTGTAGCTTCTGAGAAAGTAAACATTTAAATTTATGACAAAGAAACAAAAATTGAATAAAATGCCATTTGATGTTGATTAAAACACACCATCTCAGACTGCACGATTCCACGCTCTTGAAGAAACTGAACGGCTGTTCTGTCATCATAAACGGTGCGGATCAATTCAAAAAGCTTCATTCTGTCTAAAAAATATTTTAAACAGATTGTTTGAGGCATAAAAAAGCGTTTCTAGACAACATGAAACAATTTTTAAAAAAGTTCAAAAACGGAAAAAGGGGTCATAGATAACGCATAAGATCCGGACCAAGGCAAAAAAGTCAAAAAATTGTCAAAAAATAATTTCTCTGGTTTTGATACCAAATGAAAGCGCCCGTAATTCTAAGGTGTTCTGCGTTTACAGAATTTTGAAATCGTGTCAGAACAAAAAGTTATGGATGTTTGAAATCGGCCGAATTTCTTGCGCCACCGTGTACTTTAGAAGAAGCATTTTTCAAATTTTCAAATAACCAACTTTTTTAACGTTGTTTTTTAACTCAAATAGCTACTTTTTCATACCGTATTTTTTCTAATAGAAGGCCCCCTCGACTTTGTGGGTCTGTATCCCAGAGCAGAGTCAATATTCTGGGAAGCTGTTTTTTGCGTTTTCTTAACTCCCACCAGCCTTACCGATTTCACATTTCAAATCGTAGTTGAGCACTTGAAAATCTCGAGTAGAAGTCAAATTTTTGAGATTTTCGGGAAATTGAAAAATATAACGCCCGGGCTTACTATCAGAGAAAATACGGTGTACAGCGTTTGGCAAATTTTTTAGGGATTTAATATGCTTACAAATAATTTTTTTATTTTTGAACATAAACTGCTTTTTTTGTTTGAAGCATTTACTAAAGCATCTTGTCAGCGCGTTGAACTTTTAAAAAAAATATTGTTTGAAAAGAAATTATTCTGACCGACTACGGTTGTTAAACAGAAATTGGAATTCTTTTTAATTTTAGTTTTTTTGTTAACCACATAATTTAAAATTTTTAACTTAACCGCGATCTGGTTAACTTGCATATCCATTTTTAGAAAAACCACAACCGCAAATTTTCATAAAAACTTCAGAAAGTAGCAAACAACGCTGCTAAATTAAAATTTCCGTATTTTCGAATTTCTGGCAATACTTATACGATTTAATTATACCCATGTTAAGTTATAAAATCTAGAATATTTATTTATGAAAAGGGTGGGTTGAATCTCGACAAAGTTCTAAGCCGTGAACAACGTAAGCTAAAAACGTGTAGAAATATCGGGAGAATAAAGCAATTGGAAAACTGATTCTCATAAACAAAAATTGACAACAAGAAGCAGCGATCAAGATGACTCCCCTTTTTTTTGAAAAGAAGGATTTTTTTATGTTTGGCAATGAAATTGTCAACCAAAAAGGCCTATTAAACGCGCAAACAAAATGCTTAGGGGCTATCTACCAAAAAAGGTTAACACTTTATGTTAAAAAATAAATTTGGTTCTTATGCGTTATCCGGACTACCTCTAATTATACCCATTTTAAGTTATAAAATCTAGAATAATATTATTTAGCTGCAATAACGGGGCTTTGAAGAACTTAATTTGAATTTAAAATGCACTTTTGAGAAGTTTAAAATCGTATATTAACAAATTATGGACTATGAAATTATGAATTAGAGGTAGTCCGGATAACGTATAAGAACCATAAATTTTTTACAAGCAAAATAAAATCTCTAAAAGATTGCCAGAACCCTGTAGAATGCTGTTTTGGTGTGTTTGCAAAATTAAAATTTTTATCCAGAGTCGAATGTACTCCAATACTCACAATTTAGTATGACTTGGAGATGAAAAAGAAGAGTCATTATGCTGCAGTACAAAACGAAGGCTGATTGTTTGCTGATGAAATAATAAAACTTCTGCGCTACTGGAATATAAACACTTTTTGGTCAAAATTTTTTTGAAGGTTATGCCTATTTTCAGGCTGTCTTACCATGTTTTTCAAGACTCTATATGCATTTTATGATCAAGAGTCTTGCTCGGAATTATGTCGAAGGTAAGTGAGTGCGCGCATCTCTAACTCAGAAGCCCCTCCGCCTCCTTCGAGGGTGCAGGGGGCTTGGGGTTGAGATGCGCACACCCACATACCTTAGACACAAATCACTCGAAAGTGACTCTGGATGCATGGAGGGGGGTTGAGATGCGCAAACCCACATACCTTAGACACAATCACTCGAAAGTGACTCTGGATGCATGGAGGGGGTGAGATGCGCACACCCCATACCTTAGACACAAATCACTCAGAAAGTGACTTCTGGATGCATGGAGGGGGTTGAGATGCGCACACCACATACAAATTTTTTGACACAAATCACTCGAGTGACTCGATGCATGGGAGGGGGTTGAGATGCACACCCACACCTTAGACACAATCACTGAAAGTGACTCTGATGCATGGAGGGGGGTTGAGATGCGCACACCCACATACCTTAGACACAAATCACTCGAAAGTGACTCTGGATGCATGGAGGGGGTTGAGATGCGCACACCCACATACCTTAGACACAAATCACTCGAAAGAAACTTTGAATCAACGAAAAATGTATGCATACCAGAATTTCCATATGCAGTAGGCCCCAGTAATCAAAACTATGTTCAAGATCTTTATTTTTTGCCAGTGGACCCTCTAAAATGGCCTTAAAGGGGCCCTCTAAAGTGGCCCTTATTTTGTCCCTCCTCCTATACAGCCTTTTGTTCCTCTTTAAATTGCTTATGCTTTTTATGGCAAAATTACGACTCAACAATTGTTTTTGACTACTCTTAATAAAATTGATATTTTTTGGGCGGGTGGGGTGTATATTCCAGTAGCGCCAAACTTTTTTATTTGTCTATGATTTCAAATTTATTGATTTTGAATAAAAGTTCGAGTTCGGATCTTTGTAACATTTTTTTACTTTGGGTCAAAGAGGCAAATATTTAAAGGACTTTTTATAAAGTGATAAATCTATAAGGTAGCCCTGCAATTTTAGTTTTCGATGAAATATAATTTGTTGAAAAATGTTTGCAAAATGTAACACAAACACGTTGAAATTTAAAGCAAGTCAGAAAAAAAATTTTTCTTGAAATTTTATTGAAACAAAAATTCTAGTTTTAATTAATGGCAGGGCTCTCAAATGGGTTGATTAATCAGAAAAGGGTTGATTTTAGCAGGTCAAATCTGATGATTTCTAAAAAGGTTGATTTATCAGAAAAGGGTTGATTTTGAAAAAAGAAGGATTTCTACACGACGGTTACCGACTACGTTGACAAGTGGTTCCGCATCGAGCTCCTGCCGACCAACATCTCGTGGATCATGCTGAAGGATAACAACATCGACTACACGGAAGCAGTGGAGCTGGCAAAGCAAGTGGCGCCCGGCTTTCGGCCCTTACGCTTCTTCTTGCCATAACGCTGCTGATTCGAGAGGAAATTCCGCGAGACTTTAGGAGACCGACCTATGGTGCGCCCGATTGCTTTGATTCCTTTTCCTCGGCTCGAAATGCAACGATTTGACCCCACTCGAACTCCGACAGAACTGTACCACGTGGCATGATCTGAAAACTTTGAATGATAACGAAATACAACAAAATGCACGAAAAGCGCTCAATACAGAAAATATTCGAAAGGTGGCTGTATATATGAAACGGTCGAATTGATGGTTTCTTCAAAAATTTTAACGCGCAACTTTGAAAACAAATTTTCTTTTACGGAAACGACATTTTTCGGTATTTTATCTTTAAAGCATTGAACCAGCGTAAATTTAATCAAAACGATGAAAAATCGTCATTTAAGAGGGGGTTATAAATATGAAACGGAGTGTGTATCTAGATCTTCAGTTTGGAATGTTGCTCTCTTCTCTGATGTCCAAGCAAGCTCCCAGTTCACATGAGTCCGTTTACTGTTATAGTGATTTATTCCAAGACTTAGTCTCGTCGGGTGTCCCAAAATACCCGACGGATTTTTAAACGCTTCTTTTAAGATGATTCTTGCATCCAAAAATTATTTCAATGATATCATTTTGTAGCTCTTTCCTTTCCTTCTTTCGAATGGGTATATAAAAACTTATTCAGGAAAACAAAACAATAAACAACATGCAAATTTATTCGCCCTCAAAATGACCACCAATTGCTGAAATGCATTTTTCAACCTCTTTGGAAAATCGTCGACGGCTTTTGCAATTGTTTCATCGGAATTTGTCCCAAGCTTTCACAAGACTTTTTTCAGTGCGTCAATCGAATTGTGTTGCTTTGAACAGGCTTTAGAC
>JAMRYI010000808.1:0-70192 GCA_029231635.1 Ditylenchus weischeri | reverse complement strand
AAGGTCGATATTCTTTGAGCGCATAGCAAATAGCAAGTGCCTCCAATTCGCAAGATGCATATTTGCTTTCGTATCGATTCAAAATTATCGTTTGATCGTAGTCAACTGCTTCTTGTCCAATATCAACTGCCGATTTGGCTAAATCGTCTTCTAGTATGCGGTGTATGAATAACGAAGCACTAAAAGTGGGTGCATTGGTCTAAGTGATTGTGTTTTGAGTGTTTATTCTAGTGGTTAGTGACGGTGTTGTGGTAATTATGCGGTCGACTTTCAAAGTTGTGTAGTTTATTTTTGCGGTTGTCGCTCCAAACCGTTTGCACACGCCCTGGCGGATTGGTCACACATGGACATATCCCTAATGTTCGACTTTAATAGTCGAGCATTGGAATGTGACCTTTTGGAATGTGACCCTTGAAAATGTGACCAGTGCTTTGGCAGGGCCATGGCTCATATTTTAGCCGGTTTAGAAAACTTGGTCGTTGTATACATTGACAATATTTTAGTCTATACCCCAGAAAAGGACTTTGAGACCCATTTGGCAGCTTTGAGAAGTGTACTCGAACGATTTAGAAAATTTAACATGAAAATAATCTGGTGCGGGTTGGGATTTGGAGTTGGTATACGGCAGTAGCGTCACACTTTTTTAAGGTGATGCCTTTTTCGTTGACAAGTGAGCGTGTAGCTCTAAATATTAATTTTCTTATTTTTTTTAATATGTTTTTGTGAGTAATTTATTAAGACCACGATGCAACCGCAATCTGTCAAACAAAACTTATAAGAATGCCGACTGGTGAAAAGGTGAACCTCTCAAAAAAAAATTTTTAATTGTAAACGGACAATAGACCTATTTATTATTATTAAGAATATCTGCGCGGGCGTTGGACATTGACCCTACTTCAATCTATTTTAGGTTTTTGTGTACTTAGCTGTTATAGTTTATTTCGACGACCTTTTTGCAGCGTTTACACTCACTTTTTTAGCAATATATGTTATGTTCAACATGACAGACCACTGGCAAGACTAAATGTATAGAAAGAATGTATAGAAAGTCATAGTACTATTTTATGAGAGTCAGTTGAAAATTAGAAAGCAAAAGAAAAATATATCCAACCAGATGGCAAACGAAAAGCACTAGTTTAGCTGTCTATTTAAAACAAGCCACTACTGTTGTGTTTATTTGTTCTTTTATTTTTAGTAAAATGGCTCTCTCAGGATTCAAAGTTTTATTTACTATTTGGCTAGCTGCATATTTTTTAAATTGTACTAAAGGCATGGATGCACAAATGGCAAAATCAATGTCTGGAAATTTTTCAAAAAATGGTACTGAATATGAAAAAATATGTTTTGTTTAAAAATTTGAAAAAAGTTTTCTAAAGTTGTCTTAGCACATTAAAAATCTAATTTAAAAAAAGTTTGCTGTAATTTTGCAAAATTCAATAACACTACGACCACATACTGCCTATCAATATGAGTGTAAGCGTCACTGTCAGTGTCAAAGTCCCATGTAAATTTCAATAGCAATGTCAATGTCAACACGCATGTTTACATTGGCCTTGGTGTAAGAAACCTTGTTTTTTTCGGCAAAAAAATATAGGCTGATTGTATTTCCTGACTATTTATGAACAAATTTAATTTTGGTTGACGAATTTTTTCATTAAAAATTTTAGACTAGCCGCCTTTTTTTAACACGCCCAATACGAATATGTAGAGTGGTATATTCTAACTCAGAATTTCATGCTGAACACGATGGTGCGGGTCCTTCTCGCTTCAATAATTGACGAAGTAGGTGAAAAAGGGTCCAGAAGGTAACAAATTGTACATGGTTAAAATCCAGCTGGATACCCTCAGGTCTTCAAGTGGTGCGCCATGATTGTAATGCTGCACCCACGATCATAATACATCAAAATGACCGTCACGATCTGCGGCTAAAGTACACTACTTGGGGTAGCTCAAAAGAGCGTTTTTTAAGGGAAAGTATGCCCCGAAGGGGGCGCAGGGGGCTTGAGAGTTAGAGATGCGCGCACTCACTTACCTTAGACATGATTGTGAGAATTTCTCTTGATCATAAAATGCATATAAAGCCTCTCTTTGCACAGCTCCAGTTGCCAAAACGGAATGAATGAATGACATTCTGTCTTTATTTTTGTATACTCTTAAATCTTGCTGCCAATATGTAAAAGCAATATTAAAAATAAAAATAGAAATCAAATTTTTGGCATAAACAACAGGGGGGAACAAGGCGAAAAATGACCAAAAACCATAGGGGGGACCAAGGCAAAAATGACCAAAAACCTCAGGGGGAACCAAAGCAATCGAGAAAATTTTTTTTCGAAAAACGTCCTTCCCACACTTTTTTCGCCTTTTCCATCGTTTTTAGGGCCTGAGACATACTTTCCCTTAAAAAACGCACTTTTGAGCTACCCCAAATAGTGTACTCCTGCCCGATGCGCTCTTTCGAATGAGTATACGTGAGCTGCAATCTGTTGGCAAAAAGATAGACAACCAGGGTCCAACTCACAGACCCACGATTTTATCGTCTCACAAATTTTCAGTTAAAAGCCGCTCAAGATCATGTCATAACTGTTTGATGCTTGATCAATGTAGAGAAATTCAAGAACTACAAGATATGCGAAAAAATAGCAAAATTCATCAAAAGTCACTCAAAAATTACAGGAGAAGAGGTAAAAGCAGTTGTTTTCCTCGTATTGAAATTTGAATGATATTTGGTTTGGCTTATTTCTGACCGAAATTCTCAAACATATTCGGTTTACAATACAGTCAAGTCTCGATTTAACGAACCCTCGATTTAACGAACATCTCGATTTAACGAACCTTTTTTCGGTGCCTATTTGGCCAGCGATTAAATAAAATGACTAAAATAAGCTCTCCATTTAACAAAACTCTCGATTTAACGAGCATTATTTGCGGTCCCGAGGGGTTCGTTAAATCGAGACTTGACTGTATACCAAAATGATCAGCAAGAAAAACGGAACAGAATTTATGCAAAGACTCATAAGACAACAAGCAAATATCACAACATTCAAGCCAAAACAATTTGACCACAAACCCTACAAAAAACCAGGTTCTTTTGAACGGAAATTCAGGTGGCTGTGGCTTGGTTTCGTAATTTTCTTGAGCGGCTTTGAAAGAACCATGCTCGCGGTGTTCTGCCGGGTCCCCGCCAATTCAAAAAATTTTTTTTTAATCATTGATCTTCTGTTCGGATTTTCTAACTTGGTTTCTGACAAAACAAGGCCTAGAATTTCATTTTAGGTGTAGTTTTGTTAGAAACCAAGTTAATAAATCCGAACAGAAGATCAACGATTAAGAAAATTTTTTGAATTTGCGGGGACTCAACAGACCACCGCGAGCATGGTCCTTTAAGTGAAAATTTGTGAGACGATAAAATCGTGGCTTTATGAGTTGGACCCTGGTTGTCTATCTTTTTGCCAACAGATTGCAGCTCACGTATACTCATTCGAAAGAGCATATCGTGACGGTCATTTTGATGTATTATGATCGTGGGTGCAGCATTACAATCATGGCGCACCACTTGAAGACCTGAGGGTATCCAGCTGGATTTTAACCATGTACAATTTGTTACCTTCTGGACCCTTTTTCACGCTACTTCGTCAATGATTGAAGCGAGAAGGACCCGCACCATCGTGTTCACCATGAAATTTTGAGTTAGAATATACCACTCTACATATTCGTATTGGGCGTGTTAAAAATGTCTTGCTGGAAATTCCTGAAAAATGAGTATTTTTTTTGAGCTTTTGTAAGTCTTTTGCTTTACTCTATTTCACAAATAATATACTTTTTGACGCGGAATCGACAGCAAATTTTTTTCATAACAAGTTGTTGTCTTTAGCACAGCAATCGACAAAATTATTTAATTCAACTTTGACGTATTCAATTTTTTGATTTGAAAAGATATTTTCTGATTATTGTGTCTTCTGAAAGTGTAATTCAACCCAGCTAAAAATTTTTTAGTTTAGCTTAATAAAAAAATAAAAATCTGACGCATATTTTAAGTTTAATCATTGAAAACTACAATTTTCTAAAATAATTTTGTCACTTATTTTGTTAGCTCAATCATCCATGGAACAGTCTACATACAAATGTGTTTATGTACAAGTTAATGATAAAACAATAAAGCATATAAAGTTGCATTTTAAAAAAGGACTCGAAACTGAACGTATGTTTTTTTTAATGAAAATGTTATTTTTTCAAAAGGCAACTTCACACTTGAGTGAAGCATCAAAAATTGAAACATCTTTAGCAAAAAGATTTTTTAAAATATTTTTTCGTAAAAACAAGTTTGTGAGACTTTCTAACAAAAAAGGCTAAACTCCATTATACCAACTCGCCCAAAGAGTGGTCTTAGAGTATTATTTCAAGGTTTTAGCACTTAAAACGTGCAGAAAACACGTTTTTAGGGCGCGGTCGACAGTTCTCGCCAAAAAAATTTTTTTTGGTTGGAAATGACAAAAACCATGATACCCCCTATGGTACGAAATTAGAGGGTACAGTCGAGTCCCTCATTAACATACCCCCCGATTAACATAAATCCCTCATTAACGTAATGCTTGTGGCAATTTGGTTGGTTTGCAAAGAAATCCTTTGTAACAAACCCTCCCATTAACATAATCCCTCATTAACATAAATCCCTCATTAACATAAGTATTTTGCGGGTCCTGGCCTTATAAATGGATCTCTCATTAACATAATTTCAATTTATGAATTATCTCGACACGAATTCTTTTGCTTTTGTTAAATTTTTCGAATCATTCTTATGTTTATTTTGAACCAGTCGGTCGTATTTTTCACGCTTGGTGCCGACTGTTCAAACGATTCTGAAGAATAAAGAAACGATTCTCAAAGCGATCGGGGAAGGAAGCAGTGGAAAACGTTCTCGTATTCAGCCAGTGAAGGAAGAAGTTCTCGAAATGGCAGTTCTTCAATGGTTCAAGCAGCAGAGAAGCGGAAATGTTCCGATGTCGGGTCCTCTTTTGACGGTAAGATTGGTAGCAGATAACGTGTTGGCCGAACTCTTGCAAAGGTTGAAACAAAAAAAATCACAAATTATTTTGATGTTAACTGTTAACATTCAGCTATCCAACATCCTTGATCTTATTATTGTAGTCCAACATCCTTGTTCGTATTTTTGTTAACCAACATCCTTGAAACCAAGATCCTTTTGTTCAATTTTTGGCAATAAAGCATGTTATTATGGGTAAAAGTCTCTCATTAACATATTCTCCGGTGTGGAAAGAGTAGTCAAGTCCCTCATTAACATACCCCCATTAACATAATCCCTCATTAACATAACGATTTCTCCGGTCCCTTGGTGTTATGTTATTGAGGGACTCGACTGTACCTGGATAGCCTCTAAAGACCATAGTGGGGCACATTTTTGAAATTTGGACGGCGTCCCGTCCCCGTCTTTCAAGATTTCCGCCGGCCGGCCGTTTAAGCTTTTAGTTACTTGTTACTTTTCTATGGCACTATCTTCTATCAATATACCAAATTGACTTACGTCACTTGCTCTACTTGCTCAGATGAGCGTTAATCATCTGATCATTAAAATATTAAAAACTTTAAAGATGCCCATTCAAAAAACTAGTAAATTATATCACAGCTGCTTTATTTGAAAAAATTTATAGCTAAAGCCGTTGCCGAATACGAAAGTGGTATTGATAGTGTGGCATTTCGCATTGAAGGTGACTCTGTCATTTGTCAGACATTCAAGCTTATTGCACTCAATTCAGATATGGTATTTAAGATATGAGAACAGCGAATCATGATTTCATTTCCGGTTTAATTTTTTTCGATAATTCTTTCTAGCTTCTATCAAAATATTTAGCCGAGTAATTAGACAGTAAAAAGGCTAATTTGATCAAGTCACTTTTTGAAATCTATCATTTGCTTTTCGCATGCCAAGTAAACCCTAAATTCTGACACCTTGTTCGTGGTCAACATAGTTGAGTTGCTCAGACAGGTGCTCTTTAAATTACAAAGTCACTGCTAAATTTCAAAATTTCACTCGAAACTATAATTGTTTAAATTATTTAAAGCAAAGAACTGTTGGTCCCCCGCCTTTTCTCCGTATAACGCACGGGCATGCCCCTTTGATAGGCACTTCGTACTAATAGTAGCGTTTTGTTAAGAGTTTTGTGCTGAAAAGATACAAGAAAAAAGTTCCGTGAAAAAGTGCTCTTGGTCGTTTATTAAAAATATTAATTAAAAGACACCTCATAGTTTGGGGTTTTCTTAGCTATTTAATTGTATTTTTTGGAAAGCAGTTTTGTGTAGTTGAAGCATTTATCAAGTGTGAAATTTAACGGGCTTTAAAAAAATTTAAGTTTTCTCGGGTTAGCGTCCGTAACATCATTCAACGCGGGCTCTAAGATTTTTAGGTAGTTGAAAAATTTAAAAAAATTTACGCACCGAGGCGTCTATTAGACGTTATACGTTATGTTAATTGAGATGTCAATTGACACACATTTGCAATTGACGTGTCGAATGCCCAACCCTAACTGCAACTATATGCGTGACTAGCAACCCAGCCGCCGCCCCCTTCCCGAAAAATAAAAAAAAACGTTGTAATATAAAAACAGTGTGAAACTCGGAAACGGTGTAGGTAAAATGACCTCTGGAAGACGGGAGGAATAGGGGAATTTATTCCTAACCCCCTACACTCCCCCTGAAATTTTTTCTGGCTACGTTTCTGACTGCAACCCCGAAGGCTAGAGAGAATCAGCTCAAAAATATTTCACCGGAAAGTAAAATTAGCGTGATTCGCCGTTCTCGTGTTATAAAATGACATTCAGGCATTTGTACAAGAATCACGCTACTTAGAACTCAATTTAGTAAATGACTTTGTTTACGAAGAAAATAAGTTTAAGGCTTTTGCCTACAGAGATTCAAATGAAAATAATGAACATCGAATTGAAATCTGTAGGAGTCTTGGAAATCAAACCGCGACACCTTTTGTACCACCTGTGCCAAAAAGAAGAGGAAGTTCAGGAAAAATAATTTCCTTCTTGAAAAAACCATTCTCTTGAAGTTTTAGAAAGTAAGACACATTAAAGTTGCATAAACCAAAGAACAACTTCAAAAAATTTGAACATTGTATAACAATTTCAGCGCAATCAATACTAATTTTTTTTAGAATTCATGTTATGTTTTATTGCTTCATGCGTTAAAAATTCCACGCCCCCCCACCCCGCCCGAAAATGAGTGAACAATAAAGATTTTCTTACTCACATATTTTATTGCTGTCCGCGGCAACTTTGCAGTAATAAGGGGGTAGCCAAACCCCTCACAAAGTACTTAAAGCGCCAAATAATCTTAACCACGGGGTAAATAGAAAACACTTACAAGGTTTCCTAAGCTCCTTGGAGGCCACTCTAACCATTTAAAATTTACTCCTACTGCGCCGCGTAGTGCAGCCTTTTGAGTGTGTTTACGCAAAAAAAAGTTCTTTTTTTCGTAGAAGCATTTTTCAAAAAGTCTCTTTGAAGCGTGCCATCTTTTCGGGCGTTTTGAAAAGTCAACAGTCCATTTGAACAGTCCAACATTTTTCATATTAACCTTTTTTTTAATTTTTGTCACAAAGAGAGTTGTAACGGACCCCTGCCCGTCCTTCAATCGTCCTTCACAAAAAATTTTAATTTTCGTTCTTCCTTCATTCTTCACGTCATTGGGAAAAATTTTTTCGCCTTCATCTTCACGTCACCTTCACTAAAAAAATTTCCCGCCCTTCCTTCAGCCTTCACGTCAGTGGAAAATTTTTTGTGCTCTTCCTTCAATCTTCACGTCAGTCAATAAATTTTTTTACACCCTTCCGTCAGTTCTTCACGTCAGTGAAGAGTTCTTCAATTTTAAACAATGAACAATGAGGGACCTTCACCTGTTAGATCCACATTATGAATATTAATAAAACAGTAAGTTTATTCTAAGTTGAGCAGACGTTTGACTTCATCCAACACCTTGTTCATTTCATTCTGCATCATCAATGGATCATACTTGTCGCCAAAGAGGTAGCTGGTGGTTGTGGATCAGCGATGCATACTTATAAAAGAACTTGCTGCATTACAAAGAATGAGGTAATTAAAATAACGAGTAACTTACCTTGAAGTAAATGTTATCAACGAAGATGGCGGGGACTGAAGAAGTAGCAAATGCGAGCATGAGGAGGCGAGTTGGATTTCCCTCCTTGCGATAGGGCATCAACTGGAGTAGTTGTTCTCCTTTGTAATCCTGAATATATATCAAATCAGAGTTGTTAATCCCGAATTAGAACTACAATATTACCTTGTGAAACATCTTGAAGTGACGGCTCTCGTTTCCCTTGCTCACCGATTTTCCGCAGTTCTTGTAGTTACACTTCCCGTCGATGATGTATTTAGTGCATCTTTCTGAAGATGTTATCGATCAGTTAATCTCAGTCCAGCTTCTCGATAATACTTCGAATATACTTACTGTTCACGCCCACTTGATCCTCCTCCGAGATTTTCTGTCGCTTCTCTAGTACCGCTGGCGCTGAGGGAGATCTTTCTAGTCCACGCTTTTGTTTTTGAGAAGTAGTAGTCGAATCCATCGTCAGTAGATGAGAGTCGATAAGGCTAGGAGAGAATATATATGGCTAAGAGATAGATTGGAAGTTTAAAATATAGACAAAGAGGTTTTCGAAGAATTTCGGGAATTTCGGGAATTTCGGCTCAATTTTCTTCTTCTATCTTTTTTCCTCATTCCTCCAGTTTTCCGTCATTTTCCCTTCAGTGCATTTTAAACTTTCCAACAACCTTCAAAATTCCTTCACTTGGTAAATGAAGGATTTTTTCCTTCACCTTCACCTTCATTGGGTTCATGACGTGAAGGCTTCACGTCATTGAATTTTTTTTTAAATATGAGCCCTTCCTTCATGCCGTCATTCATGGCTATGAAGTGAAGGTGAAGTGAAGAGGCGTTTGACGGACGTCATGACGTTTGTTACAACTCTGGTCACAAAACTTGGCAAATTTCCGCAAACAATTTTTATTCACCAAAACAGACTAAACTTTGATCATTACAAAAACATACAATAATGCTGTGAGAGGGACAACAAAGCTAATATTGGGGTCAACAATATAACTGATTATAAGGCAACTTTATCAATTGGCAGAACTAGGAAAACAAGGCAAGAGGGTGGCATTGGCATAAATTATTTTAATCATTCTCGACTATTTCTATGGCAGCATACAAAAATGGGTATTAAGTTGGCTTAAATCACAAAAAAAAGAATCTTGAGTCGAATGGCTGGCTCAAATAAGGCAGTTACGTAAAAATTTTCTGCTTCTCGAATAGCATTAAAAATCGATTAGATCGAGAATTATTAGAATTGCAGTTGACTTTAAATTTGAAGACACACCTCAAGTTTGATTCCAAGATAGGTAAGACTTTTTTTTGCCAATTTGGATGTTAACGACTCTGTAGCACAAAATTCTAAGAATTTCCTATTTCGAGCTTGCATTCTAATTGCTGAAATTTGAATTGGTTCGTCTAACCCTATACTCTTTTCCCAGGATTTTTGCTATTTCCCAATATGAATAAATCTGACGAAAAATTGCAAAAAAATCATTCTGGGTGAGGTCGAACTTGAGGTAAATCACCAAATTAAGAGTCAACAGCAAGGCAGTTTTGTATGGTAAAATAGATAAAAAAAATGCCTAAACACAATAAATGGCAGTTGAATGGTGGATATTTATGCAAAAAAGATAAACAAAATATTTATTATTCTTCTGGGTTTTCTCAGCGGTTCTTAATACAGACTTGGCAACGGGACACTCGTGACCTGGAACTGCCTGCTTTCACTGTTTGGCTCTGGGGAATCTGCAATATTTTGTGTTTTTGAAGGTTTTAGTTTGGCATTTATGAGTTTTCTCGATCACTTACTGTGAACTGTTGATTGTCGTCGATGGTGCTGAGCCAGAAACTGAACTTGTTGGCAAAGAAGTGACAGGAGCCTCTAGCTCCATTGCACTCTATGAATGGTGTGGTCCGGAAGTCTTCCAAGCAAGAACCAGGGGAGCTGAATTTTAATTTCGCAGTTTTATTTGGGTTGTGGTTGTCACAATTATTGGCCATCATACGGACCCATCCCCTTTCTGTTTTAACATGGGAAAGGCTGAGTGTTCCAAACTATGCATTTTGTTCAGAATTTCACGCTGAACACGATGTCTAAAAAAATTCTGAAACAGGAGAGATTCGAACGGGTAAAAGAGCATTTGCAAATAGTTAATTTTAACCTATTCCCAACCACCTAGAAATGAGTGCTACTTGCTCAAATTTATGTACCACCTGGGAGTGTAATACCATAATCGCGAACAAGACGGATTCTAACAGATAAAACAGCTTTCGAAGCTGTAACATGAACTTCTTCCACTCTCTTCACCCTTCAGCAAACCCTCAATTCTGACACCGTATTGAATCGACCATACTTGCACATTTCGGAAAATAGGGCGCCAGCGCCGGCACCAGGCTATTTTAAAATTTTGGCACTGGGCGCCAAGGTATAATTAGGGCGCCGGCTCCACCGCCGGTGCTTTCGTGAATTAACGTTTTATGATAAAATATGTATTTTTTTTATCTCAATATTACTTAACTAAAAAGAAAATTTAAAAAAATTTTCAAGAAAATTTTCAAAAAATTTTTTAAAAATGTTGAAAAAACAGCGCTTGTACAAGAATTATAATGAGGATATTGGAAAATATTGGGCGCCAACCTTCAAAATCCAAAAGGCACCAGCGCCGTGGTTGTAAAAAATTGGCGCCGACGCCCGTGCAAATATGGAATCGACTACGCTGAACACGAATTCAATGACAGAATTTAGGGTTTGCTATTAGGTAATGAGGGTTGAAGAAGTTTGTGTTACAACTTCAAAAGCTGTTTTACCCGTGAGAGTTAGTCCTGTTTGCAATTTTTTCAGCTATCTTTTATCTCAGCTATATTCTGCACAGTTTGGTACACACAACCTTTCCCGTGTTAAAACTCCAGTAATCTACCTCAAAGCCTGACCACCGCCCTCAGCTCCAGCTCCAGTATGCATCGCGAAGGAGTATCCAATCCAGAGTGAGTTCCATCCGGCCGGACAGTTGGGTATTTGAATGGACTGCGAGTGTACAGCCAGCACATTGGCTGGGGCTTCGCACACACTGCACCTCGAGATGTAGGGCTCAATCTCACCCTCGTTGACTGGCATCATAGGTAGAGCCGCTCCAGTGGCCAGCCAGTAGGACTTGTCATTCCTGCTAGCATAATTGCACACATCGTTGAAGTCACAGAACAGGAAGGGCATGGTCGAGAATCGGGGCAGACAGGAGCCGGCTTGACCCAGGTCTTGGTTGTGGGCCTTCTCATTACCTTCCAGGTAGAGCAGCGAGTAGCCATCCCACAGCTTTTGCGTTGACTGAGGACAGGGAGGCACAGTGGTGGTCTGAGAGTGGGTCACGACGACAAAGCCGTCGCGGTAGGATGGTCCAGGAGGTCCTGGGGGTCCAAGAGCACCAGGATATCCAGGAGGACCTGGCTGGCCTTCGATGCCGGGGAAGCCAGGTAGGCCGGGAGATCCTAAAATGGGGTAAAGTTCAAAGTTAGATGGTTTCATTTATTCTCTTACCCTTCTCGCCCGCAAATCCAGGAGCTCCAGGATATCCAGGCTCGCCCTTGTTGCCAGGCAAGCCAGGAATTCCAGCTGGACCAGGTGGTCCATCCAGTCCAGGCAGTCCCCTCTCTCCTTTCATTCCAGGCATTCCAGGTTGTCCTGGACCTCCCTTCTGACCAGGCATCGTCAGTGCTGAGGGGCCAGGAGGTCCTTGAGGTCCCGGAGGTCCATCCAGACCAGGTCGTCCTTCAGGGCCAGGCAGACCGGGGATTCCACTAAAATTATGCCAAATAATTCATGTCTTAAAAAAAAAGAAATTTATACGATTCTCCTTTTGGTCCAGGTAGTCCGGGTGGGCCAGGCTGTCCAGGGTAGCCAGCATCTCCTTTCTCTCCTGGGAAACCAGGCATACCTAGTTCTCCTTTCATTCCAGGCAGTCCAGAAAAGCCAGGTGCTCCAGGCAGTCCAGGCAAACAGATGTCACCCTTCTCTCCAGGATATCCAGCTGGTCCTTGCAGTCCAGGTGGTCCAGGGAGACCATCATCTCCTCTTTTACCAGGGATTCCGGGCATGCCAGGTTCTCCTTTCTCGCCTGGGAATCCGGGCATTCCTGTCTCGCCCTAAACGATTTACGGTACAACTAAATCATGCTAAGCAATTTCCAATTACGATTTCAATATATATATACCGTAAAAATTTTAATAAAACGGTTTGCAGTAAATATTATAATCATTTTTTACTCGAAGTCTCACCTTTCCTCCAGGAACTCCAGGATAACCAGAATCACCTTTATTGCCAGGCAGTCCAGGCAGACCATCTTTGCCAGGGTAGCCATTAGCACCAAACTCTCCCTTGGGTCCTTGAATGGATTGGCCGGGGGCCCCAGGGAGGCCAGGCAAACCTGACTCTCCTTTAGGACCAGGAAGACCTGGTAGTCCATCCAGACCTGGTTGACCGGGGTAACCACTGTCTCCTTTGTCTCCAGGTAGACCTGGAAGCCCGTCTTGCCCTGGCAGTCCACTTAATCCTTTGGTGCCGGGGAAACCGGGAAGGCCACTAAAAACTCGAGCATTACTATATTTTAGTGCGATCATCCAATTTTGCAATTTATCAACTCATAATACTTTTTTTAAACCCTGAAAAAACGATTGAGAAACTTATTTTCTAGAAAAAAATTATCACAAAGAAATTTTTAGAGAGCCAAGGAAAACTTTTATATATTTTTATTTCAAAAAATTAGGACTGAAAAATAAATTTTTTTTGGAAAAAGTGATTCATCGATTGATCTCAGGGTCTAAAACACTCTTACGAGCTGATAGAACGACTACACTGAAGTATAGGACTACCAACATTTAAGCGATTAGACGAAAAATCGGACAACTTACGGATTTCCTTTAGGTCCTTCTGGTCCGACAGGTCCAGGGGTTCCAGGATAGCCGGGCTCTCCTGCAAAGTTATTCAATGAGTTATTCAATTTTACGTATGCATTTGTTGCAAAACATACCTTTAGTTCCAGCAAAACCATCTAATCCTCGCTCACCAGGGATTCCTGGCATTCCTGACAGTCCCTTGTCTCCTCGAATACCTGGTACACCTGGGGGTCCATCGGCACCAGGAAGGCCTGGTTGTCCTGGGAATCCTGCAAACAAGTATGATCAGTAAATTTTCGTATAAAGAAGAAAGAAATAATAACAGTTTAAAAAAGCTCCAAATGAAATGCATAGCATTTTATGCTATGCATTTCATTTGGAGCTTTTTTGTCTGACTCCGGATGCGTGTCGATTTTTTTATTTAGCTTTAGACTTAGGATGCTCAATTTTAACCGCTTTAATTGCCACGCATCTAAGCAGAGTTAAAGCTTAGTTTTATTTGTAAAAAAAGTTTCTCCCAATCAGTCTAATCCAAGATACTGTTTTCAATCAAGTTTCATTTAAAAAATTTACCTGGTTGCCCAGCATCGCCCTTGGATCCAGGAAGTCCTGGCAGTCCATCTTGGCCTGGAAGCCCTTCTCTACCGGGAAAGCCCTGTAAAATTCTCAATTCTTTTTTGTTATTTACATTTTTCAACTTACAGCATCGCCTTTAATACCAGGGAAGCCTGGGGGTCCATCCATCCCATTTAAGCCAGGTGCTCCCTGTCTTCCTGGTTTTCCGGGGATTCCCTAGATTTTTTTAATTAGAAGTATTTTTATTTTTTAAAACACTTACAGATATTCCTTTCTCTCCCGGAAATCCTGGCTGTCCGTATCCAGGCTGTCCCTGATCTCCCTTGACACCAGGGAATCCAGGAGGTCCTTGAAGACCAGGTTGACCGGGAATCCCAGGCAGGCCGGAGTCGCCCTTGATGCCGTTGAGTCCAATCAGACCAGGTTCTCCCTTAGGTCCGGGGAAGCCGTCTATTCCAGAGTCACCCTTCATTCCAGCTAATCCAGGCAGGCCATCTTTGCCAGGAAGTCCAGGAATTCCGGGGTTGCCTTTAGGACCGGGTAGACCCGGAAGACCTAAAAATATATTTTCAACCTTAACTAAAAAAAATTAAGTACCTGACAGTCCATCGGTTCCCTTTGCTCCGGGTAATCCGGGTTGTCCAGGGTAGCCGCTGTCACCTGCAACACAACACCTTTGAATCCTCAATTACACCCAAACCTTCATTCTCCTACCTTTGATTCCAGGCACTCCAGGTATGCCAGGACTGCCCATTAAACCAGGCTGTCCAGGTGCTCCAGGCAGTCCATCTTGTCCAGGCAAGCCTGGGAATCCACCCTCTCCTTTCTGACCTGGTTGTCCTGGAAGACCTGGGAGACCATCCAGTCCTTTCTCTCCAGGGTAGCCGGCTTGGCCAGGTGGTCCTTCCAAGCCTTCTTTCCCTGAAAAAATTAAAAATATTTTTGTCTTTTAGAAGTGAAATCAAACCAGGAATTCCTGGAAATCCAGGTTCTCCTTTAATTCCAGGGAATCCTGGAGCTCCTGGCTGTCCAGGCAGTCCATTAAGTCCTTTTTCTCCAGGGAATCCTGGTGATCCAGGCAATCCATCTAGTCCGGGAAGACCTGGCTGACCAGGGTAGCCACTGTCGCCTTTATTGCCGGGGAATCCAGGAAGACCAGGAGGGCCTTGAATGGATTGACCAGCTTCTCCCTTGGAGCCTGGGAAACCAGGGGTGCCTGAAAAGAGTTGAAAAAGTTATGTGTGCATTCTGTGCTAAGCTGTAGCTACAGTTCTAAATTTCCTACCTGGTCTTCCAGCATCGCCTTTAGATCCAGGAAGTCCAGGGAATCCAGGCTGATCCAGGCTGTCCAACAATTCCAGGCTCACCAGGAAGGCCTGGCAAGCCTTCTTGTCCGGGAAGTCCAGGAGTTCCTGGTTCACCCTAGAAATTATAGATATTGTGGATACTTTCAAAAGTTTTGAACACTTACTTTAGCACCCGGAAATCCGGGCTGTCCAGGGAAACCGGCCTCGCCTTTGATACCAGGGGGAAACCAGGGATTCCTGTAATAAATATTTCAAATCATTGTATCTATTACAACCACAACTGACCAGGCTCTCCAGGCTTGCCATGCTGAATGAGGTCCTGAGGTGGAGGAGGTCCCATTGGGCCAGGAGGTCCTTGTAAACCAGGCTGTCCAGGAAATCCTGCTGTGCCTTTGGGTCCGGGAAGACCAGGGGCACCAGGAAAGCCATAGCCAGCTTCTCCTTTGACTCCGGGCATACCAGGTAGTCCGTCTAAAATACACAAATTGCAAAAAACTGTTTTAATACCAACACTTCGGAGAAAAAATCTCAAATTTCTTTAATTTAAAAAGTTTTTACTCACTTTTTCAAAAGTTTTATACTCAAAAATATTCTTGAGGTAATTTGAGCTTTTTAGAAGATGGCTGTAACTCAAGTGCGCTCTCAAAAGTTCAAATTTCACCAGTAAATATTATTTTGACGTTTGTCTTTCGATTTTGATGTAATTTTTTAATTTTCTTCACTATCATGTAGCCCTAGATTTTGGCTTTTCTAATAATCAAACTCCGCTACACGATCTGAAAAATGTGAAATTTAAAGGTTTTAAATAAATTGAAGCTTTTCGAAACCTCCTGATCTCTACATTTCTCAAATTATTCAGCTGAGGAAGAGAAAGCCAAGATCCAGGCCTAAATACTTGTGCAAAAAGTTTGAAAAATTACAACAAAATCGAAAGAAAACTGTCAAAATAAAATTTACTGGTGAAATTCAGATTTTTGAGGGCGCGATTCAATTTGAGCTTTAAAGGGGCATACCAACGCGTTACACTGCAAATTAAGGCGGTGACCAGCAATTTTTCAAAAATCATCCTTGTTTTCACTCGTCTCAACTCAAATCTGATATTTATGACCTTATCCCACTTTTAAAAATTAGGCAGAAAACTTTCGGATCAGGCAGAACGTTTATAGAAAATAGTCAAGAGAGAAATAAATAGCTGGTCCACGCCTTAATTGCGGTGTAACGCGCTGGTGTGCCCCTTTAAAGAGGCATGCTCGTCGCCCATAGGAATATTTAAAAAGGCGGGTACCAGTGAAGTTCAAACGAGAATTAAAATGACGCAATTTTGTGAACGTCGAAGAAAAATAATGCACCCAGTCGGAATCGAATCGACGACCGACTTTCACAGTCCACCACTCTTCACCAATGAGCCACCGATGCTATTTAATGGTGAGAATGGTTTTCAATACTTATCACAAAGGGGTACTCAACAAATTTGTATTTCAAATTAATTCCTTTTTGAATTGACCTGGAATCCGCCTTTCAAAATATTCCCATCGGCGGCGAGCATGCCCCTTTAAGAAAGAGAAGTAACGACTTTTTGAATTAAAATAGCTGATAATTGTCTTGCCACTCGTGTTTCAGCAAAGTTTAGGCTGGACCTTTATAAATTGTTACCTTTTCCTGGTTTTCCGGGAAGTCCAGGCAATCCAGACTCTCCCTAAAAAATATTTTAAATAAATGTAAAAAAATCTCCTTAATTTGCGTCAACTCAAGGCAGACCAAGGCCAAAAATTCTATTATTATTGTTATTTCGTACCTTTTGTCCTTCAAATCCAGGCTGTCCAGGAGCTCCAGGGAAACCATCTTTTCCAGGTAGACCATCAGGTCCAGCTGGTCCAGGAAAACCAGCATCACCCTTCTGTCCAGGGTAACCGGGCGGTCCAGGTCGCAATGTCAATTGAGTAGGTTCTCCTTTCTGTCCAGGCAGACCGGGCAGACCGTCTTTACCAGGTATTCCAGGAGATCCGGTCTGACCAGGAGGTCCAGGCAAACCATCATCACCAGAGTCACCAGGCAGGCCGGGCATTCCAGGGTTTCCGCGATCTCCTGTGGTAATTATTGAGTAAAAATCAAATTTTGTTCTAAATCCTACCTTGAGGTCCAGGCAGACCAGGATACCCAGCGATTCCCTTTTCGCCCTTTGCGCCAGGAGCGCAGATTGAGCATTCTCCACCTCGGTCACCTTTGATGCCGGGAATTCCAGGCAGACCTGGAGCTCCATCTCGTCCGTCATAGCCTATAAACGAATAAATTAAAAAATTAATCAAAAAATGCCAAAAAATTTGACAACGGGGAGCAAAGCAATTTTTTCTGGGACAAAACGAATAAATGCCCGTGTTTGGGGAAAAAGTGCGCGGTCAAAATGGCACCAATATGTTTGCTTTTTTGTTAAAGTGATAGCGTCATCGGGTAGCCCTGGAATTCTAGTTTTTAACGAGATATTATTTGTTGCAATATATTTGCACAATATAGCACAGATAAATAAAAGTATGAATTAAGTCAGAAAAATGATTTGGTTCATATTTTGACCTTTTTGTGCTATATTTTGCAAAGATGTTGCAACAAATAATACATCAATAGAAACTAGAATTGCAGGGCTACATGATGGGGTTATCACTTTAGAAAAAAACTAAGAATATTGGTGCCTTTTTGACTAAAACGAACTTAAACAAAAAAAGCAGACATTTTTTCCACAAACGCCGGCATTTTTACGTATCGTTTTTTTCTGGATGAGCGATAACACATTTAGAATTGATGGAAATATGTTCGCAATAGTGCTAACCTTTTGGTCCAGGTGGTCCTCTAGGTCCAGGCGCTCCAGGCAGTCCATTAAGCGAGTCTCCAGGTGGTCCTCGGACACCAGACAAACCCTGTTCACCTTTCCTTCCTGGTAATCCATCTAGTCCGTTGCGGCCATCTTTGCCTGGCAGTCCGGGAATACTGAGTCCAGGCGTTCCTCGAGGGCCCTTGAAAAAAAATATCATAAAGTTTTTTATTTTTAAGGGTTTTAAGATACTTACTCCCTCTCCTTTAGCTCCAGGTGGTCCCACCAATCCAACAGCTCCAGGTAAACCAGGCGACCCCGGGATTCCTGACATTCCTTTGTCTCCTTTTGGTCCTGGCAGACCTTCCATGCCAGGATAGCCAGGTAGACCAGGGCCTCCTGGCAGTCCAGGAGGGCCAGAAGGTCCAGGTTGACCAGGGTAGCCGTCGTTTCCTACCTGAATTCTATTGGTTTACACTCAATGCTATTGCATTTAGTATTTAGCTGACCGGTCCAGGTTGTCCAGGTCGTCCAGGCAATCCAGGTGGTCCTGGAGGCCCGTCTGAGAATTCGCCACCACCTGGAGGTCCTTGAGGTCCAGTCTCTCCCTTGGTTCCATCTCTTCCTGGGTATCCTTGCTCTCCTTTCTGGCCGAGGTTTCCAGGGAATCCTGGGATTCCAGGTGGTCCTTGGTCTCCTTTGAAGCCTGGGGGTCCGGACAGGCCTGTTCTGCCTTCTTTTCCCTGTAATTGTTAAGAATTAAAATTTTTGTTTATTTGAGTAAAAAAACATACTCTAGGTCCGGCTGGTCCACTTAACCCTTTCTCGCCTTTCATGCCAGGAAGTCCAGGCTGTCCAGGTAGGCCAGGGTTGCCGGGATATCCTCGAATACCATATTCTCCTGCTTCTCCCTTGATAAAGATGAATTTAAAGGAGTTTGGAGAGGTTATATTAGAAAAAAGCAACAAATCTAGCATTGAAACAAAAAGTTAACTGCATGTATATAAGTTGGCTACTTTTAAGAGTCTGGTGTAATGGAAGTGTAAATCGAGTGCGAGACATCGTTTCCGACATCAGCTGTATAAAATACAATAGCTTGATCATTCGAAATGGCAGGCGGTTTAATTGCACTTTAGTAGTCCAATGGAATTTTGATAGTCCAATGGAAATTTAGTAGTCCAATTATTAATGAATCTAAAAAGGGAATAAAGGCTGCTTTGGGAGAGAAGGGAATAATAGGTGGCCACTTTTTTGAGGCTTTTATGGATGCTTTTTTGACTGTTTCTACCATGTTTTTTGGCAGGACTCCCTTATACGGTCCTCTCCCAAAATTGCCCTAAATCATGTTTTTTGTATGTTTTGGGGTCAGAAACGTGTAGCAAAAGGTGAAAGAAGACCGGGAAAGACGTTTCTCTCAACTTGAAAAAAAAATTTTTTTGACCGAAATTCGACTTTTTGCCTTGGCGGATCAAGGTAAATTGTTGACTTAAATATATTCTACCATATTTCGGTCACTGGGACTTGGCAAAAAGAGTCTCTATATGCATTTCTGATAAAGAGTATTATTACGTCTAAGGTAAGTGAGTGTGCGCATCTCTAACTCTCAAGCCCCCTGCGCCCCGAAGTAGGCTTGGAGTGATATGTGCAGACCCACATACCTTAGACACAAATCACTAAAGTGACTCTGGATGCATAAAAACAATATGCATACCAGAGTTTTTTTACGCGGTAAGCCCCAGTCAACAAATTTATGTTTAAATTTCATCTTTTTGGGGTATGGAGGTATCCTTTTAGCATGTTTTGCCTTGGTCCCCCAAGACAAAAAGTCGAATTTTGGTAAAAAAATTTTTTTTTTCAAGTTCAGGGAAACGTCTTTTACGGCCTTTTTCACCTTTTTACACGTTTCTGACTCTAAAACATACAAAAAACACGATTTAGGGCAATTTCGAGAGAGGACCGTGTAAGAAAGTTTAGCCTTCGAAATTTTTGTATTACCGTATTTCCTCTAATATTCCCCCGGGCGTTTATTTTTTGAGGGCGTTATTTTCCAGGGGGGTGTTAATTAGAGTCATTTTAAGATTTGCTGCTACTCAACCAAATCCAAACATGGAATCGGTAGAGCTCGCGGGAGTTAAGAAAAACGCAAAAATGAACAGCTCGAAAGAAATACGGTAGTTACATTTTGAGCAGTCGATGTTCTGTTAATTTACACCAGCATTAATTATGGGGAAAAATGTTTACCGATGATTATCTTTTTTAAGTAAAAAATGAACTGTATAAATGTAGTTAACTTTTTGCTGAAAGAAAAAAAATAAAGCGAAAAGCTGAAAAATTGAGCCAGAAAGCTAGCCAAATAAAGGCGATAAGGACAGGCATAAGCTATAAATACTAAGGTTAAACTCTGAAAGATATTCTAGAAAGCAAAAGCATAGGTAAAAGCGTTTGAAGCAAAGCATCTAAAGGCAACTAAAAGCTAAGCTACAGCTCGATCCTAAGCCAACCTTATCTCCTTTTACACCAGGAAAGCCTTCGGGTCCAATAATTGTGCCTTTGGCTCCAGTGGAAGGCACAGGTCCTGGAGGACCTTGCAGTCCAGGCCGACCTTGGTCTCCCTAAAATGGAAACAATTAGTAGGAAGTAGCACTTTACCTTGTCTCCTTTGTCGCCAGACAACCCTCGAGGCCCTATTATGGAGCCTGAGCCTGTGAACTCTCTAGGTCCAGGTGGTCCTGGAGGTCCAAGGGGACCTGAATCTCCCTGAAAGTTTGGGTGGTTACAGGTGGTTTGAGTAATTTTTTTGTTACCAGTAAGTTCCAGTAGGAACTCAAAAAATCAAGAATAGTGAAAAAAATTGTGACAAGCCATGCTCAGATTTAAACTCAGATCAACAAATCAAAACTCAAAACCGCTGACACTCTAAAACCGAAAAATCGTATTTTACTTCCAATTACTCGAAGTAGGTACCGAACCGAAAATAAACAAGGGAAATGGTGGAAAATGGCCCAAATTTTGGTCTAAACCCGCCCGGACTTTGAACAATTGTGGCCAGAACCGGCCCGAAGGGATTTTCAAAATTCGGAACCGGCCCGGGGCGGCACATATAACTATAATTTTTTCATTAAAATTTCTTGGTGCTGGTTAACATGCATCCGAAAAACTTAACAAATATCACAATGATGCTAATTAAAGAGCTGGAAGTGGAAAATATGGAAAGAAAATTTTAAAAATAAAGAACTTTTTGAAAATGGTGCGATGAACACCACATTAAACTGGCTCTGGCCCTGGCCCGGTACGTGACAATTCATCACAACGCCGATTCATCACAACGGACAATTCATCACAACTCCTTAAAAAGGGACAATTCATCACAACTCCTTAAAAAGGGACAATTCATCACAACTCCTTAAAAAGGGACAATTCATCACAACTCCTTAAAAAGGGACAATTCATCACAACCCCTTAAAAAGGGACAATTCATCACAACTCCTTAAAAAGGGACAATTCATCACAACCTTACCATTTGAACTGATGATCAAACAAAAAACTTTATTTTCTTCGAAAACCTATATCAAAGATTGATTTTTATTTTTTCCAACAAACATAACAACAAACACAACGACAAATTTAACCACACATTTACTGATCCATAACAATATTGTGGGCCAGCCCTCTCAAATATTCCAACAAATTTTCACCTTCGTAGAGACTCACTTTGCCCAGGATTCTTCTGTCTGCTTCTGTGTAGACCTTCCGCTTTTTTGGTGCTGCGACGTTGGCTAAGTACTCTTCATAACGCTTGTCGTGAGTTCGCTGAATTTTTTTGAGATCTTGGAGAAAACGAGCCACATTCGGATGATCCACGCCAAGAGCAGTGTGTAGTTGTTGTGTTCTGGAGAGCTTGAGAGAGAGATAGCAGAGCGAACCAAAAAGATTTATAACAGCGGAACGAAAATGATCACAAATATCAATAGACGACACGAGTCAACAGAAGACTCGATGTCGTGTCACAACAATAATAGTTACGAATAATATTTCCACACAACAGTAGTCGGCGATGAGCAGCCTCTGCAAAGTTATTCGTTCGGTCTTCCCAGCAAGAGTTCTCTCATAGCAGGACCACCAACGGACTGGGAACATTGGATTCCGATGCTGCAGAAATTGAAATCCTCTGTGCACTGCCTTGTCGTTGCCTTTTTCCGATTTGACCATGGTGATGTAGTCCTAGAAAAAACAAAAGCAGATAAGAATACTGGGAGATAAAACTCACGTTTTCTTCCATTATGGCTTGCACTTCGATTGGCTGTATCACCAGAGGAACTGGCGCCTGATTCAGAGCATTCTGCAGAATTCTCATTAGAGCATTTGCATCTAATCCCACAGCTTGACCAAGAGCACCGAAACTGAATCGACCATTGCGGAAGAAGTTGTTAGCGTCCATGTTCACTAGAAAGGTCAAATCAATGAGCGAAAAATTGAGGTGAATGAAAATGCAGAGAAAAAAAGAAAAAATAAGAATCGCAAGTAAACGTCACTAACAAGAAAAATGAGAAATAATAACTGACAGAAATCTGTTCAAGACAATTTTTTTTGACATTGTGATAAATTTTCCCATTTTTGTTTGATGTGATGAATTGTCCCTTTTTAAGGAGTTGTGATGAATTGTCCCTTTTTGAGGAGTTGTGATGAATTGTCCGTTGTGATGAATCGGCGTTGTGATTAATCGTCCGTATCCGCCCTGGCCTGCAGCTTTTCGACCCGACCTTACTCGGCCCGAATGCATTAAAGAAATTCATGCCCTGCCCGTGGACAGATGTGCTTTGAGCTATTAAAAAAATACAAAATTTTGATTTTATGAAAGCTTTTTTTTAAAAAAGATCAAGAGCTGTTCAGCTTATTTGGGTTCTACAGGGTGTGGCGAGAAATTTCCAGCATTCCAAATGGCCGTAACGAAGCGATATCGATAAACGGTTTTTTTTGCAATCGTCTTTTCTCAAGCGGCACTTGCGATTAGCATATAATGACAAAAACACGATTTTCACTCGGTCCCCCTGTGGTTTGGGACTTGCCCATCCAAGGACCATCCACAGATCAGGACCTAAACCACAGAGGGGACCAAGCAAAAATCGTGTTTTTCTCATTACAGTCAAACCTCGGTTATCCGGCACTCCAGTTATCCTGCACCCTCGGTTATCCGACACCTTAAATATACTTCATTTGGCTGAGATTGGATTATTCTCTGTCAACTGACATTCCAGTTATCCGGGACCTCGGTTATCCGGCACCCTGAGGCCGGTCCCCAGGGGTGCCGGATAACCGAGGTTTGACTGTATATACCAATCGCGAGAGCCGCTAGAGAGAAGACGATTGCGAAAACCTTTAAAAAATATCGCTTCCTTACAAAAAAAAGTTATGGCCGTTTGAAATGCTGGCAATTTCTCGGCCACCCTGTATAATATACAATTTTAAATATTTACAAACTTTTGAGCAATAAAAAACCGAACCGGGTCTCCTTTTGGTCCGATACTTCCGATTCCAGGATTTCCAGGTATTCCAACTTCTCCAGGTGGTCCTCTTGGTCCCTAAAAAATTAGCAATTACTTTAGTGAAATACTTAACTAAAAAAAAACTAACTGGTAGACCAGGATCTCCTCTGTCACCTTTGTCACCAGGGAATCCATCTCGGCCAGGTGGTCCTGGAAGACCAGGAATTCCACTCATACCACTTTCTCCCTAAAAATTTGCTTTATAAATTTAATTTTTTTCTTTCTTACCTTTTCTCCAGGAGCTCCAGCATATCCTATAGCCGGTTCACCTTTGGATCCATGCAAACCGGGCTGTCCAGGGAATCCAGGCAGACCAGGAGGTCCAGGCAATCCAGGTAGTCCAGGTGTCCCATCAGTTCCGTTGCAACCATCCCAACCAGGTAAACCGGGAGGTCCAGGTTCTCCTGGTCTCCCAGATGAGCCGTCATTGCCGGGAAAGCCGGGCACTCCTACTGGTCCTCGGTCGCCTTTGAAACCCATAGGTCCAGGGGGTCCCTGAGCTCCTTTTTGGCCTTAAAGAATTAGTTAGCAAAAAAAGTTGGCTGGAAGTGTTGTCACAGAAATTTTTTTTGTTAGAAAATAGATCTCTGGTAACTTTCACCTTAAAAACTTTTTTAAGAATCAATAAAAACATGCCTTTAGGTCCCTGCAATCCTTCTGGTCCAGGAAATCCTCTTGTTCCAGGCGAGCCAGGTGGACCTTGCGGTCCAGGGCTGCCCTAAAAATATTTATTTTTCAAATTACTTACCAAAGCTATGAAAAACTAACCATTGATCCTTTTTCGCCGACGCAGAAACAACCACCTGAGTAACAGATAGAGTAAGTTTAAAGTATTTTGACAAGTTATAAATTTACGATTTGTGCAGTCTCGACAAGTCGCTTGCTAAAAAGTAAAATTAACTTTTTTATAAAATTTCAAGCAAGTATTTTTCTTGAAATTTTGAGCAAATAAAAAAAACAATATTTCAGTGACCCTACGGTTCCAATCAGAAAAAGTTTGATTAAAAATATTTGGTTTTCTGAAAATGTGTAATGAATGTGTTTGACTAGTTTGTCCGTTTTTTTGACTGACCATTAGAATCCTCATATTTTAGGCTTTCGTATAATAGGTCAAACACATTTATACCATTATAAATTTTTTAATAAAACCAAGTATGTTCTGATTTCTCTCTCAAAAACTCTTTTTCATTAGGATCGTAGTCTAAATAATGATTAAGTAAGCTGCTCCTCACCGCATCAATTCCATTGGTGGCCAAAAAAAGCACTATTGTTGTCAACACTAAAGGGCTGAAAATGACAGAATGAGAACAGCAACAACGTATTTTGGTGTATGCCCGTTTAGTAAGACCCTGCCGGGTATCCAACTTTCTGTGCTAGGGTGTGGCCCTGAATCTTAGCTTTTTAACAAGCTATCAAGCTTCACTTACAAGGGACTTACAAGGCAAACTTATGAGTGATTTTACGGTAATTCAAGCGTTTAAATAAAAAAAAACTTTTTACTTTGTTTGAAATTCTTTTGCTTTACATTCCTCAAATAATGCCGTGAATTTCGATAGCTTGTGGAAAGCTTGAATATACGTTTCGAAGGTTGAAATCTACTCATTTTACACTTTTAATTGTTAAAACACTTTTACTTCAAAGTTTTATTTATATGCCCAATTTTTCTTAGTTGGAAAAAAGCAAGCAATCATGTTTTAAACCTTGAAGCTTTTTAACCTAGCAAGGATATACAGGGTGGCGCAACTTTTTCGCCCTATTTAATTTTTGCCATAACATTTTGAATTTTTGTTGTTTTGACAAGATCTTTTTTTTGTTAGATAGAGGAGACTCTGGCAAATGTTTTGGTACCAAACATTCATTTTTTCATGTTAGCTTTGTTGACAATTACGATCTTTCTAAAACCTTTCTTAGGAGCTGGATCAAAAGCAGGGTCTACACAACACCAATCGCTAACATGGATATGCTCCGGACAAGAATCGAACAAGCCTTCGCCGAGTTGCCTCAGGAGATGATCAACAGAGCAATTGGAGCCTATGTACATCGTCTAGAATATTGCCTGGCCGTCAATGGAAGAAGCACAGAGCAAGAATACGCAGATTAAAAATTTGAACGTTCTCATAAATTGTTGTTGATTCCTTTTTGTTGATTTATCGTCATCACGAATAAAATGTTATTACAAATGTTTGGTACCAAAAAATTTGCCAGAGTCTCCTCTATCTAACAAAAAAAATATCTCGTCCAAACAACAAAAATTCAAAATGTTATGGCAAAAATTAAATAGGGCGAAAAAGTTGCGCCACCCTGTACTTCTGAAAGCAATGTGCACCAATAGGAATCATTTTGTTTCAAAATTCAAAAGGTGGCATTATATAAAATATTTAATGTTTTCTTGTGATTCTAGTAATTTTTTTAATAAAAGTCTCCATTGCAAATTGCAATCTAAAAAGGTTCTCAAAGTGGTATGGAAAATGGCTGACCCTGCGGGCTGCAGTAAACATATTTGTCTAAAGAATTTCAAGCCCTACCCAAGCATCGAAATACTTTTGCGGCTGTGCCAGAGTGAGCTGAGCACATCTTGGGGGGTAGCAGTGTTCCACCTACTACCTAGCCCCATATTGGTGATGCCCAGCCTTGTGGTGTTGATGAAGCTGTCCCAGACTGAGGGGCACACTACCTAGTACTCCCACAAGCAATCTCAATCCTCTAAATATATAAACATTACTACCAAAACCACTTTAAATACAATAAACTGCGCAACACAAAAAATTACCGTATTTCCTCTAATAGAGCAGCACCCCCTACCTTGAGGACCTATATCTCAGCCCAGGCTAAATATTTTCCATAACATTTTTTTGCGTTTTCTTAAATCCCACGAGCTCTACCGATTCCATTTTTTAGATTTTGGATTTTAACCCAAAAATCTCAAGATCGACCTAAAATTTTTCCAATTTTTGGTACTTAAAAGAGAGGCACGCCGCTCCATTAGAGGAAATACGGTAGTTAATTCATTTTTGTAAAACAAAAAGTAAAACAAAGATCAGATGTAACCTTAGAGTAACTCAGTCCCAATAGGTCCAGTTTCAGACCAAAACTTTGGCTTGAGAAATTCTCAAAACATTAAAATATATAAAAATAAACAAACATTATTTCATGTAAAATTAAACAAGCTTAGGGGGCAAAAAATTTAAAAAAAGGTCTTGAAAAAAATCTTTTAAGTTGCAATAATAGAATAGGGTGAATCGTTTCGAAGTAGAGTAGTACTCTTGGCCAAACAAAAAAGGTGGATGCTAGGTGAGTTTGAGGTTCTCGCAGCTATTTTTCGCAGCTTTTGAAATTCTGTAATTATTCTTCTTTCTTGAGACAGACAGAACGGTGTTGAGAAGGCCAGAAGTCATTTCACACGTCAAAGTAATCTATTTTCTACTTAAAATCTATTTAACACGTAAAAGTATACCCAATCCAATTTGAAGTATTGCGTATTCCTTTAAAAATTTCAAATGTATTTCTAAATAGCCATAGATCTTAGCTATCCAACGAGGTACAGTCGAACCTCGATATAACGACACCCTGTTTGGGGTGCGTTCCCTCCTTGGGTCCGACACTTTTTTTACCTCGATTCTTGAAAGCTTTTGCCAGTTCTGTTGTGACAGTCCTGTCCCAAATATCGCAAGGATTCCAATTTTGCCGATCGTTTTTTTAAATTAAATAATTTTGCCTCTAAAAAAGCAAAACCTCGATATAACTACACCCTCTTTTCGAAAAGGGGTGTCGTTATATCGAGGTTTTGCTTTTTTAGAGGCAGAATTATTTAATTTTTGAAAAACGATCGGCAAAATCGGAATCCTTGCGATATTTGGGACCAGACTGTCAAAACAGAACTGGCAAAAGCCTTCAAAAATCAAGGTAAAAAAGTGTCGGACCCAAGGAGGGAACGAACTTTTTGGGGTGTCGTTACATCGAGGTTCGACTGTACCACCTAACCACATAAAATTTTACAAAGCTGGAGAAAAAAAGTTTTTGATTGGAGGACAGCATTTTTATGGAAAGTTACATGTATTACGCTAAAATTGTGAAGAGATGTGCAAAAGTTCAAATTTTATAGGTTAAAATAAATAATTTGATGAAAGATTCACCTATAGCCAAAGTTCAAGTTGCGCCGAAAGAAGTCTACGAAATCACTTCACTTGCCATGCCTAGCAAAAGATTGAAAATGCAAAAAAAAATATTTAAGTAAAAAAGGCAAACTAAAACTGATTAACACACAACTTTTTAACTTCCAAAAATTCCATTATTGTATCCATCGCCTTAAAATCAAACATTCTTTTTTGATTGCAAACCATAGCCTAAATTCTATCTAGGCACAACTTTTGATAGGGTAGCAGACCAAGGCTCCAAACTTTAACAACATCCAAATCAATGAATGAATGAGCAGTAGAAAGGAGGCTGCTTGGCACTACCAATCAACCCTGCAGCTGCTGGGCCCTTCTTCTTTCAGCTATTGGAAGGGGGATCAAAGAAGCTTTCAATCCCCAACAATAGAAGTATCCGAAACTTGGGGCCAACCAGACCAAACATTTCTTCTGCCTAGAGCACTCATTAATCTCTTCTTCTTCTCCTGGCGCTCCCCAAGACCAATATAGCAGGAGGTGGTGGATTTTGAGGCCAGATGACTCACTGCTCTTGATCCAGCTACCCATGCCCCCTTTTGTTAGCCAATGTGTAGTGAAGTGGCAAATAAAAATTGGAAGAAAAATATCAAGCTGTTTTTTGTTATATGTAACAAATGTTCAGTGGGTTTATGAGAGTATAAAATAAATTTTACTTTAAAAATGCATCTTTTCAAATCAATATATCGATAGATTTGACCTGTTTTGACATTAGTGCAGTGATGTGCGACTAAGCAAGACTGACTAAAATCCATATTACATTGAACACCCCCCTGTGAACCTATGGCGACGAGATATTTCGGTAGGGCCAATGTCCTAGATTTGATAAGGTGCAAAATAATTTTTTTTGCTCTTTTTACTCGAAGGCCTACAGACTGCGTTTGCGCCCCAAAATAACCCATGAGTATGTTTTCTCTAAGCCAAAAGAGGCAAAACGAGAGCCAAAAATTGCGAGTAACTTTTCTTTGGGCAGAAAGGGGAGTTAAGTTTCTGCCAAATGATGGTCTAGGACATTGTCCCTACCGGAATATATCGTCACCACAGGTTCCCGTGTTAAATGCTGCCTACATATATTGCGCCGCCACCTCCACCTATTATATTTAAGATTCGATATACGGTGTATCCTCTAATAATCCACCTCCTCAAGACATTATAATCAGAATATCCCCATACTTATAATAGACAGGGGGACCAAGCTATTTTTCATAAAAAATAAACAGAGGGACCGAGGCATATTTTGGCACCCGATTCTGTTCTAGAAAATATTTTGGCTGTTTTAACATGTTTTTTTCAACATGAGTGGTGTCAAAAAGAGCCTTTATATAATACTCCTCCATCTAAACTTTTTTCTGACTTTACCTAAAGTCAGAAAAAAAGTTCAAATAGAAGCATGTTATATCATTTATGAAGATTGAGTTTTGCTCGGATTCATATTTAAGGTGAACGCAGAAATGTGTGAGCTCCAACCCTTCAAACTTATATCGAGTACATACTTATATCAAAGTAGCGTCTATTTTTTGACTATAAGGCGTCTAACAAAGATCAGCTTGAGAGACCAAAACACCCGGAAAATATAATTTTCGTAGTCATGACTATTGATATATTTTTCGTATCACATATCAAAAAAATATGGAAAAATATAAAGTTCAAAACAAAAATATGCGGGATTTACATTTTAAAGTGCGGATTTTTCCTTGTAGGATTGTCGACCTGTCAAAATTTTGATAAAGGGACGTGTTAAAAAAATTCCCTAGCCCCCAGTTGTTTTGAAAACGTCAATAAGCAACATTCAAAAACAACAGAGGGACCGATTCAAAAAATCACTTTTTGCCTTGGAGCGGTTTTTTTTTTCATTTTAAAAACCGCGTAAACGTTAACCGACGCGTCGAGTCAAGTGTTGAAAGTCGAAATTTTCTCGACTTTCGACGTAAAAAGTCGAAATCGGAGCGTCTAGTCGACAATCCCATTCCCTTGTATGTAGATGACTACCTCGTTTGTTCAGTGTATAAGAAAGGCTAATATCCAGAAACAAATCACAATAAATGAGGGCTCGTTATAATACCAAAAATAGCAGCACATCCATGATTAAAAAAGCATGGCAGAACATCAAAAAATTAAGGTCATAAGTACTATCTCCACTACAATCATACATATTTTAAAAGTGCTCTTCAAAACCCACTGAAAATAAAAAATGCATCATTGTGTTGTGTATAGCTCGCATCTATACTACTGCCAAGCACTAAAAGAGAAGAATAGAAGCAAAGAATCAGTTAGCTGATAGCCTCTAAACAAATCTGTTCTGCTCTCTCTCTGCCCGTTAAAATCACTATTCGGGCCAGTAAGTAGACCCACCAACCGAGAAAGCCATAGGCCATCGATTACTATTGGCTAGACAAAAAGCATACCAGTGAATGAGCCAGGGTCTAGCCAGAGGCATACACACATTTTAGGGGAAGAAGAGCTAAATCGGAAAAGCCCCCAGAAAAGACACAAACTATTACTTAGTTCAGAGGATTGTTGCAAAAGCAGAGAGATATGTTAGCTCTGGCTGTGTGCAGCAGCAAGAAACATTGACTGATTAATTGTCAGTCTAGTTTTGCCACTCTTGCTTTGGGGTGTGATGCCTGTTGATTTTCAAGTGAATGAAGAGAGAGATCCGCTTTTCCTCGACTCAAATTAACGATTTTAGGATGCAGGCCAATAAATACTAGTATAGGTTATCTAGTGGGAATGGCAACAGTTGAAAATGAAAAGCTAACATTGTATGCTTGAATTCGAGTCTAAATTTCAAGGGGCATATTTATGAGTGTCAACGCAATTTTGCTAAATTCGAATTTGCGAGGGTAATTTTGGCTCTATTTAAGAAGAGGTACCATTTTTTGCCTTGGTCCCCCCTATTGATTTTTTTTGTAAATTTTATTGATAACACACCATCGACAATTCCAGGATAACAATTCAGTGTTTCTTGAGGTTTGTTTTGTATGTGAAATGATATATCCTAAGCCTAAAGGCTAAGCCTAAGACCTAAGCCTAAAGTAAGGTTGGGGCATGGGGGTCGTGAGTCTGAAAACTTGAAATATTGTAGTATGCCTGAAAAGTAAAAATTTTTGGGTGGATAATGGGTGTTGTATGGCTGAAGTAGAAATAAGTTTTATCCACCCATCATCCACCTCAAGAAACACTGAATTGTTATCTTGGAATTGTCGATGGTGTGTTATCAATAAAATTTACAAAAAAAATCAATAGGGGGACCAAGGCAAAAAATGGTACCTCTTCTTAAATAGAGCCGTAATTTTTATAACACGACAAAGCTATTTTATAATTTGAACATTCTAGCAACAAATCGCTGTGAAATAATCCAGTCCTTAATTCATGCGTAATTCAGCACACCGTATTTATTTTTAGAAACGGCTCTATTTTTAACAGCCCTTTATGATAACTTAAAACAAAGATAACTTTAACGAAATTTATAAGCGGGAGTATATTAAAGGAGCATCAAAAAAATTTTCTTCTTCGATTTCGTCGATTTTTTCAAGAACCTTTGCCAATTCTCTATCTTTGTACCATTGAAGTTTTTTTTTGCAGATTCACTAAAAAGGCATCCGAAATAATCCTAAACTTGAAGGTACTTGCCAACTGATAATTGCGGAAAGTTGTCTTCAGCAATCTGATTATTTATCTAGGTTGTTCCTTTTCAAAATAGGTGAAGCTTCTTCTTAAACATGTCTGACAGTCTAAAAAGCTACGAAATGACTGAAAATATATTAAACATTTTATTACAAGGGACCACAGGCGCCTATCGGCGCCTCTATAGTATTTCGAAATTTCAATGAGGGGCTATGACTTCATTCATAAAAATAGGTATATCCCCTATTAGAACTCTTTTTTTTCGCCTGTTCTTTTTTTAAAACGAAAGCTGGCATTCTGGGGAACACGATGGTATTAGCGACAAAAGTGATTTCGCTATCTATGACCCGTTCTGGCCTTCGAAGTAAAAAAGCGTTACCCAAACACCCACCCACTCACACATGCCAAATACTGTATAAGATTTTGACTTTCTGACCCATGGTATACTTTTCACATTTATTTCTGTGAATAAGAATACTACCTATTTTAACATTTTTTCGAATTTCAAAATCAAAATATCTTGAATTTTTTGCAGCAGCTACAATAAAATGCACACCTTTGTAATCTCGTAATTTATCTTAAGAAAGCTAGTCAACGAGACAATCTGTTGCTCGAGCGTAACATTGGTGGGGCATGACAAAGGCATTTGTTTAGAAAAGAACTATTATTGTATGGCCTTTGGACACACTCACAAACATTGTGACCAGTGTAACCAAGTGGCGATGCAAAAAATAACCAAAATGGTGCTTGGCTGCTCCTGTTCAGCTAAGGAATTTGTTATTGTGTAGGGGCTGAAATGGTTCTTTGGCTAGTGCTACTCGATTTTACCTGTCATTAAGATGGGGCTAGTTAAATGGGGGAAGAAGGTTGGGAACGCTGTTAAGGATATAGTCTGGACATTTTTCTGGGCGACTCAGTGTTGCGATGTCGAACAAAGTTGTGCAAAATTAAAAGTTGGATTAGCATCATCAATATCACAATTTCGAAATTCCTGTAATAAATGCCATAAAAATCGAAATGGAAAAAACCATCAAAATAGGGTTGATTAGTTTCTATTATATTCGATTTTCTGTTTCTATTATATTCGATTTTCTGTTTCTATTATATTCGAAGAAATTCAGAAATTCTGATATTGATGATGCTAATCCAACTTTTAATTCCACACAAAAATTTTGTTTTTAGCACAACACCGAGTTGTCGAAAAAATATGGCTCTAAAAGAGGCTTCTCTGATGAAAATTTTGAAAATAAGACAAATTTCGAAAAAAAATAAGATTTCAACCCCGAAAATAAGACATTTGCTCCGAAAATGTAGCTAGAAAGCAATTTTCGGAGCAAATATAGCTAGCAAGCTGAGTAAGCTCATTATCGGATATAAAGGGTGTATCAAGGAATTTTAGCTACAGTCGAGTCTTGATATAACGGACACCGTGGGACCGGCCTCAGGTGTCCGTTTTATCGGGTGTGTCCGTTCGAAGTTCGTCGACCAAAATATAGTCCACTGTACTTTATATCGAGATTCTGCATCAAACATATTTGTCGGATCACGTTAACTTCATGCAAGAGGTAGCCTAGCGAGAGTGGTTATAAGCCACATACTTACTACGTACTACTTTTACCAACATTGTCTATTGGATTTAAATCATTTATTTTGAGGTACAATGGGTGATTATTCGGAGGTTTGGCACTTGTGAGTAGAGATGATGGCGGGACGGGACAATTCCGTCCCGTCCCGTTAATTTTAGAGAATCGTCCCGTCGCGGAATCCCGCCCGGAAATTTTTTGGCACCTGTCCCGTCCCGGTGTCCCGTCCCGAAATTTTTAAATTTGAATTTGACCCGTCCCGTCCCGAAAAGGTCAAGCCATCATCTCTACTTGTGAGGTACAGAACCCCCCTCAGGGTCAAAATTTCAAAATTATTATTTTTTCACTCTTTTGTTCATTTTGAGCAAATTTTATTCCTCCAAATTTTTATTTTTCACTCTTTTGTCTATTTTTAGTGAATTTTATTACAATGATTTATTTATTTACCTTTAGGCCATTATTAATGTTGCAGGAACGATTATATACTCTGACAAGTGGCCTTCCTACGTTCACGGAATTCCAAAGTTGCCTGAAGGGTACGAGCATTATACTCCGGTAGGGTCGAAATTTCTAAGATTTGGATTCCCAAAATAAGCACATTTCTTAAAAATAAGCATATCTGAGAGGCCTGCTCTAAAACTACATTTAAAAACACAAAACTTAAATTAATCGAGACTATCTCCTTGACACCTTTCACCCCTCCTTTAAAAGAAACTATAACAATAGTGAATTTTTTATTTCAAATTTTCGTGTGCTACAGGGTCAATAAAAAATATGCGCATTTTGAGAAAAATTTCTGAAAAGTTCCATGCACTGGCAATATCCAAAAATTGAACTTTTTTAAATTACAAAAAATATGAGCAAAAAAATTGCTGAAAAATTGATAGGTGTATCAAAATTAAAAAATAATAATGAAGAACTTGCATCTGGTGGAGCTTTTACATTGGCCGTAATCGAGGAGGACGGGTCAAGAACGGAAGGGGTGAGACGTGCCAGCGAAAAAAAAACGATTCAAGCGGTATTCAATAGAATGAGCAAGCCATCTAGCGATGAAACGCCTAAAGAAATTGAGACATAAAACGATCGCTGATTAATTTGTGGCCAAAAAGAGATTTCACCTTGAACATTTATGTTGAATTGTTCAGATTTAGGTTTGTTTAGTTGAATAATTTTTTTGATGAATACATTCATTGTGATACTTGGGAAAAACTCGACAAAACGTTAATACATCGTATCTTCTCAATTTAACGATTACTTAAGGCTGGCTAAAAGGGGCACTTGTTGGGTTGAGGGGGGGGGGCGGTTTTTTCACTTATTTAAAAATAGTGTTTAAACGACTCCCAAGTAATTTTTATATGCTTAAAACGATAAAAAAAAGTTGTTTTGCTATACTTTTCGACGTAAAAAGCTGATTTTTTCAAAAAAATTTTTTTGACCAAAACCGAATTTCTAACAACAATTAACAAATACCCTGAAACATGGAATTTGAACATAGTTTTGTTAACTGGAGCCTACCGCGTAAATAACTCTGGTATGCATGTTTTTTAATACATCCAGAGTCACTTTCGAGTGATTTGTGTCTAAGGTATGTGGGTGCCCCGAAGGGGGCGCAGGGGGCTTGTTTGGTTAGAGATGCGCGCACTCACTTACCTTAGACATAATTCCGAGAAGTACTCTTGATCATAAAATGCATAAAGATACTCTTTTTTGCCAAGCTCCAATGACCAAAACGCGGTAGAATACCCTAATATAAAGTAGTTTACCTTGGTACGCCAAGGCAAAAAGTCAAGTTTTGGTCAAAAAATTTTTTTTCAAAAAATTCATTTTTTGTGTGGAAAAATGTTAAAAAATAACTTTTTCATCGTTTTAAGCATATAAAAATTACTTGGGAGTCGTTTAAACACTATTTTTAAATAAGTGAAAAACCCGGGGGCGAAAACCTGGGGCGACCCCCCCCCCAAACAAAATTCGCACTATAACGAGACTCGCACTATATCGGGACTCGCACTATCGAGACTTTTAAAGACTTTTGACCAAATGGGTCGAGCTCAAGGTCGCACTATATCGGGGTTCGCACTATATCGGGGTTTGACTGTACTGATTTTTGAAGGACAGCTGGTTTGGCTTATTCCCTGTCAATATTACAAAAAAAAGTTTGATCTACAATACACCAAAATGATCATCGGGAAAAATGCAGCAGAACTTGTCCAAGGACTCGTAGGAAAACACGCCAATTTTGACAAATTCAAGCCAAAATAAGTTGATGCCAAAACCGCACAAAAAAACAGGCGTTTTGTACGAAAATCCAGGTGGTTGTGTTCTGATTTTGTAATTTTCTGAAAATTTTACAGAGCATATTTGAAAAATTGAAACATCATGTTGTAGTGCGTTAAAAATTTCATTAGATACGAGTGTTGTATTTGATATGTGTTTGTGCTTTTCTATCTTTTTGAGAAGGAAACAAAAAGTTGCCATGTATGACCACGCTTCAAGCATATTTCTTCAATCCCCCCAAAAAGAAAACCACTATCTCGCTTAAAATCTAAGACTTGTATCTAATGCAGTTTTTGCAGTTCGCTACAACACGATGTTTCAATTTTTCAAATATGCTCTGTAAAATTTTGAGAAAATTACAAAATCAGACCACAACGGCGCCCGGACACTGTCCATTTTAAAAAGAATTTGTCGGGTTTTTGACATTGTCCCAAATAATGGACAATGTCGCCTGGAAAATGTCGCGCGACAATGTCCATTTTAAATAGAATTTTTCGGGCGACATTTTCCCTTTTTGGAATTTGCATAGTCAATTTGTGTGACAATCGCGGTCTACTCAATTTATTAGTATGATTCTAGTGGTCATACAATTTTGCTTGCTAATATAATTCTCCCCTTGAACCATAACTACTTCCTGAATCCGAAATTCGGTTATAACGAAAACGCGCAGTTCTTTATTTGGAAAATAACATCAGAGAAATAACAACAATATGTGTAGAGAGACTACTCATCTGAATTACTTTCTTCTCCCTCATTGTCGTCACTTTCGATTTCGTCAAAATCTGGATTCCTTCCCTTAGCATAATACAGCGATTCTTGGATGGACTGGCTCAACATTGAGATGCTTGCACTTCCATTCAGCCACAAAAGCTGATTCCAGTTTCCTCGGCTTGATGTTTCGAAAATATTAGACTAATAAGTCTAGTTTAGACGTTATTAGTCTAGTTTGAAATGTCAATGCGATGAACTTTATACAAGCTGTGCCAAATTATTGAGTACCCATTCTTAACACGGGAAGGCCGGACTGTGAGACCAGTTGCTTCTGGTGCAAAATTTAATGGAGAATCGGATTTATTTTTCGCTTTTATTTTTTAGACTGAAAAAGTGGTCAAAAAAGCTATTTAAAAAATTGTCATTTTTGGATACTTGTTCAACATTCAAAAGGCCATGACTGGCACTTTTTGTTGAAAATGTTTATTAATATTTCGACTATTTTGGACCTTATTAAAGGGGCTTTCAAATGACATATTACACGCCTGTATATATTCTGAAATCTCAAATAAAAGAATAAAAAATACAAAAAATAAAGAGGTTCAATGTAGCCCGACAAATTCCAAAAAAGAGACAATGTCGCTCGACAAAATATTAAAAAGAAAATGTCGCGCAATATTTTCTTTTGAAAATGGACAATGTCCGGGCGCCGGCCACAACCACCTCAATTTTCGTACAAAACGCCTGGTTTTTTGTAGAGTTTTGGCGTCAAACAGTAGATCTAACAACCAAAGGGACCACAGCAATTTTTTGTGGAAGACATATAAAGCGCATTTTTTTCTAAATTATAACAACATCAAAATCATGCAAATGCTACAAAGTAACCGAAGTAACTGATTTGCAGCAAAAACTCGCTTTTTACATAATTTAGCCGTTTTTATTTCGCAGTAAAAAAGGTGTGGGTAAAATGGCTTTGGCGTACAATTAAAGAGTGGCTTATAATTAGAGCGGAAAGTTTATTTTCCTTTTCCTAAAAATATTTGCATTTGCCGCATATCTCTATATACAGTAGCGAGCAAAAAAAATGCATCAAAGAAAAAATTAACGTTTTTTTTGTTTAAAAGCAATTTTCTGGCGCAATTTTATGATTGTAACCAAAAATGAACATTTCTGTAGCATTTTTAACGCTCTTTCGAATGGTATGTAGCTTTCATTGAAGACGTTTTAAATTTTATGGAAAAATAGGCGATTGATTTACAACACCACTTTTTTCGACGTGCAAAAAATGCATCAAAACGTTTGTATTAATGTTGTCAAAAAGCACATCGTTTACATTGGTGCTTAAAGTGTATAATTGATTAGTTTTTAGAAATGCCGAAAAAACACCAAGTGACTCAAAGAAAGCGATCGTTCGTGCTAAAGAGCGAGGTGATACAGACAGGCTCGTGGATACACAATTTGGCGTTGATCAAGCAACGGTCTCTCGGATTTTCGGGCGCAGTAAAGCAGGCAAAGGCGTGACAAGAAAGCTCGGAAGCGGTCGTCCAAGTTAAAAATGCTACAGAAATGGTCTTGTTCATTTTTGGTTAGAATCATGAAATTGCGCCAGAAAATTGCTTTTAAACAAAAAAAACGTTAATTTTTTCTTTGATGCATTTTTTTTGCTCGCTACTGTAGTATTTGGGACGGGGAACGTCTGTCGCCAATTTGAGTACATGTTTGGTCACAAGGAAAACCTTTTTTTAGTGTAATAATTTTATTTGCATGTTTATGCTCATTCGAAAGCTCTTTTAATGGCGGAGGGTTTCGCAATCAGATTTGAAGATTGTTGTGAAAAAAATTGAGATTTCGCCCTTTCAAAGTGAAAAGTGGATTTATATTTGAATTTTAAAATACGATATAGGCGCCGACAGTCGCCTGCTGTCCCTAGTTTGAATAATATTTCTCCGGAACATTCCTCAACCATATAAAAATCCGCTTCTCGCCAGAGTTGCTACATGTGGCATGAAAGCCACATCGTAATCCACATCAATTTTTTGCAAAATTTGCATGAAGATTAGTATTATCTCGGTGGTTTTTTTATTATAACATGCGCTTTGAAGATTTTATCAAAATAGGTAAGGAAAATGTCGTTAGATTGACATATAAAAGTATTAGATGCGCTAAAAATATGAAAAACAGCGATGAAAGAGGAAAAATGATTTTTTTAAGAAGCCACACTGGGACGTAAGAAGCCACATCTTGCCAACATTGCTTCTCGCTTACCAGGACTGTACCGGATATCCGATATCCGGCACTTTTTGACATCCGATATCCGGTATCCGATATCCGAAAAAATCGATGAATTTCGGATAAATCGGATGAGCTCAGGCTTTTTACGATATTATTATAAAGAATTTTTTCGAATTAATTTTTCTAAAAACCATATTTTTCGGTCGTTTTATGCACAATCACTTTATCATTTTATCTGTTTTGCATTTCGAACCTCACATTTCCGACTTTTCAGATGTCTAACGACCAAAAATGGGATGCATTTTTTGTAAGAAATGGAACCATAGTAAAGTGCAAAGCTGAGCATTGCGACTTCTCCGTTGATCTTGGGCCAAATAAGGATCACCTTAGTGCTTACAACTTTGAATATGAGTGTTGAGTGTTTCACGTGTTGTTATGAAATTGGCTGAATAAAGCTTTATGAGAAAATTTTTAAAAATATCCGATATCCGGTATCCGATAACCGATATCCGGCACTTTTTCATATCCGATATCTGATCCGATATTTTTTGACATCCGGTACAGCCCTGTCGCTTACTTATCAAAATCATTCCTGTCTGAAAAAAAATAGTTCGACAGCTTCCCTCGTAGGTCGCTAATTGAACCCCTACAATCCATGGAATATTTGAGCTGAGCCTTGCTCTGTTTCTTTTTTTGCTCTTTCAAATTTCCCACCAATTATTACCATTCCCACAGCTATTGTTTTTTGTTGCAAGCATGCGGGCGGCAGAGAAAACTAAGAGAACTTAGCCTGTCTTACTGCCTCACATCATTACTAAAGCTTGGAAGTCCCTACTCTAACACCAACCACTGCTTAATATTAAGCAGAATGACTTTTTTGGTGGCACAAGGGATTAAAGTATTGCTTTTTACTGGGTTTAAGAATCTTTCGAAAAAACTTAAGACAAATTGCCTATCCTTTTTAAAACTAATAATAAATTTGGCTCTTAAAAATTATTAAATTTTTTCCTCAACCGCTACTTTTTTAGCTATTGCATGTGTAATCGTGGCGGTTGGTTGGATCTGCATTTTGAGCAATAAAATGGCGCTATACTATTATCCTTGTCCAAAATATGCCTTGGTCCCCCCCTGTTGTTTTTTCTTGAATTTCGCCTTGATCCCCCCTGTTGTTTTAGCAACTTTTCTTCAATTTCACATAATTTTTTTTGTCAACTTTTTGTTACAAAATTTTATTATAGCAACACAGCGATCTTACAATAACATGTCGTTACAATTCATAATTATAGATACGCGTTCAAAAAACGCTTCTAGAACACTGATGCTTTCGGCTTTGTAATTCTGACGGAAGACAGCTTCGGCAACGTAAGAACATTTTAGTTGATCACTTGTTCCACGAATGCGCTTTATCTTATGTTTAAGATGCTCCAAAATCCTTCAATTTTGTTTTATGTGGATACGGATTGGCTTACCACTTCCGTCAGTAGCGGTTCTAAAAAAACAAACAGAATAATTAATGCCAAACAAAGTTACCTTGCAAAAATTATTTTGTGACAGATGGTAAAATATTTGTATCCAACTGGCTTTCCCATTTGTTTTCCCAATTGGCGGTAAGCAGGCCATTCCTCCGAGATTATCGTTGTACCACGCTTCATTTTTTAAAACAACAGGGGGACCAAGGCATATTTTGGACAAGGATAATAGTATAGCACCAATTTTTTCCTAAACCGCTACTTTTTTAGCTATTGGATGTGTAATCGTGGTGGTTGGTTGGATCTGCATTTTGAGCAATAAAATGTGTGCATGAAGTGTGAAGATCAGTGTGCTACACTAGTAAAAACTCCAGCTACTAGTAGCTCGGCAACTACGTCTTCTCCGCCGCCTGTAAAACCGGCCAGAGCGGCTCTTGATACGATCAGTGGCAAAATGCCGGAGAGTGTGACCATCATTACTGATTCTGGTGCTCCTAGGTGAGTGGAATTTTTTTAATATAACTGTTTTCATAAGAAAACATTTATGTTTTTTTAAGTGATTAAAAAAAGAATTGTTCAGACATAGGGTTATAGTGAAGAATAGGGTTCCGAAAATCAGCTTGGTCCCCCTGTTGTTTTTTCGTAAAAAACAGCTTGGTCTCCCCTCTTGTTTTTCGTAGAAATTAGTTTGGTCCTATAAATTTTAATAAAAATCAGCTTGGTCCCCCCTCTTGTTTTTCGTAGAAATTAGTTTGGTCCTATAAATTTTAATAAAAATCAGCTTGGTCCCCCCTCTTGTTTTTACAAATAAAACAACAGGGGGGACCAAGCTGATTTTTGGAACCCTATTCTTCACTAGCGCCCAGACACAGTTCAAAGTTTAAAATATTTTAAATTTTGACCTAATACTGTTACGAGATACTACTATACCAGGGGTGGGACGGAATTCCGATTTCCGTCTTCCGATTTCCGATTTCCGGCACTTTTTTCCTTCCGATTTCCGACTAGATTTCGAAAAAATGGGTCAAATTTCGGAAATTTCGGAAAATAAATAACTTAGAAAAATTTAAAAATTTTCAGAATTTTTTTGAATTTCTTCCGATTTCCGTCTTCCGTTTTCCGATTCCCGGCACTTTTTTCCTTCCGATTTCCGACTTCCGATTTTGAAAATTTTTTTCTTCCGGTTCCGATTTTTGTTCCGACTTTTTTTGTCTTCCGTCCCACCCCTGTACTATACTGATACTATACTTACTATACTTGAGATACTATACTTACTGATACTATCACTAGGATTTTGAACAATGTTTTAAGTTAGCCATTTCTTCCAGCTCGAAGACTTCTTTTAAGTCTTAAAGGATCATGCCCGTGCGTTACACTTAAAAAGGCGGGGGGCCAGCACTGTTTTTCTTTCTCGACAAATTTTTACATGCGTTTTATTCAGATTTTTAAAGTTTTCTGTATAATTTTTAAAAGTAATGTAAGGTCATCAATATCAGATTGAACACGAAACGAGTGAAAAGTGGCAAAAATAGAAATTTTTCTGGTCTCGGCTTCCAATTTTCAAAATGCACGGGCATGCTTCTTTATTTGCAACTGATTTTGTTTCGTTTTCTTGATACTTTGAATATTTAATCCCGAAGCAATTTTTAAGACGGTGTTAGTCTTTTCTTTTTACACGGCAAAAAGTCCGACAAATTTTTTACATTTTGAAACAAGAATTTTATTCATCTTTCTACGAGGTGTAGTTATTGAAAAAAATATAGTAAGTATTGCTACCTTAAAACCAATAATTACATACCATACAATAGCTTACCGTATTTACTCTAATTATACCCCATGGGGATAATTTTTCAACCTCAATTTTTGAATTCGATCTCGAGATTTTCGGGTGCTCAACCAAGATCCAAAAAGTGGAATCGGTAGAGCTCGTGGTAGTTAAGAAAACGCAGAAAAACTGCTTTGCAAAATATTGACTCTGCTTCTAGATATATACCCTCAAAGTTGGGGTTGGGGGATAATTAGAGACTGGGGTATAATTAGAGTAAATACGGTAAGAGATAAAAAAGATATTAAAACTAAAAACATCTGACAACTGACCAAGAGTTATAAAAGTTCTGTTTTGAAAAATAGTTAAAGCTTTAATAAATTAAAAAAACTAACCTTAATGCATTCCCTGGTTTGCAGGAGCATCGATGCCATCGAATTGCTGTCCCGAAGCCGAAGAGCTTCGCAGAAAATTGGACACTGAACGCCAAAAACTCAACGACATTCCCAGTATGTTTAGCTAATTTTCTAGCTATGAAAACCAACTATATCTATGAAATTAAGTTCAACAAGCAGCTGAACGCCTTGAGCTACTCACCCAGCTTAACATTAAGCAACGAAGAGTATTGAAAGGACATGCGAGCAAAGTACTGTGCATGGACTGGTCTCAGGATAAAAGACATATTGTATCCTCTTCACAAGACGGGAAAGTGATTGTCTGGGATGGATTTACTACTGTAGTTACTTAATTTTGTTTATTTTAATTCACAGGATGGCGCAATAAATTCGCCTGATTTCAAACAACCAACATTTTTTTTGACGCGCTATCGAAAAGCGGGTTCCGCGTTCATTTTTTTGATGCGACGATTTCATTCGGTATACAATTAAAATAACATTTTTGCTTGGTCGCCTGTAGTTTGGGTTCTGGTCTGCAGCTAGCCAGTGGATGAAAACCACACGACTTCAATAAAAAATGGTATTTTGAAAATAAATACCAAATGAGAGAAAATGAATGCAAAAAGCTTTTGGCCCTATATGAGAATCGGTCCCATTTTTTTCCTTGGTCCCCCCTGTTGATTTTTTGTGCATTTTTCGCCAATTTTTTAGTTTCAATAACAATTCTAACACAAAAAGCTAGCAGTCATAAATTTTCACGAGCTGATCAACAAATTTTCTCAAATAATTCAGATTTGCCAGTAAAGTGATCGTTTCATCAGTAGATAGTTTGAACAAATTTCGTAAACGAATGCTTTCCAAATCAACATATTCGAGATCGACAACAAGAACTTTGCGAATTATTCTACTAAAGCAAAACACTCATGCATTGTGGAAAATAAAGAAATTAAAAAAATTGGCAAAAAATGCACAAAAAATCAACAGGGGGAACCAAGGCAAAAAAATGGCACCGATTCTCATATAGGGCCAAGCTTTTTTTAATATCGCTTCAGGAAAAAATATTAAAGAAGACAAGGGACCCTCCCGGGGTGTCATTCTGAGTAGGGGTGATTGCGGCTAGCGGCTAGCCGCAGCCGCAACGCGGCTAGCCGCACCAATTTTCTGAAAATAGCCGCAGCCGCATAGCCGCATCAACGTTTTTGGAATAGCCGCAAGCCGCAGCCGCAATTTGTCCTTAGCCGCACTTAAAAGCTTAAGAAATTACGCTTATTTTACTGGTGTTTTGATGTCCATTTTTACATTTGTCTCTGTCAATGTCAACCTTGTCAATTGTAAATTGGACGAGCTTATGTTATCCCATTATTTTAGTGCTAAAATGAGTTTGCTGTGGGAACTTAAAATTGCTGGTGAACAAGATATCCCACTGTTCACAAAGATCTCTCCAACGTTTATGATAAGTTAAAAGTTTGTTTCTTTTTTAGTAATACGAATAAATAGCCGCATAGCCGCGCGGCTAGCCGCACTTGATTTTTGAACATAGCCGCAGCCGCACTTGGTTTTGTGTGAAAAAAGCCGCAGCCGCATAGCCGCATATACCAAAACCGTCACCCCTAATTCTGAGGACCCTATCACGTGAATTATTTTATTGCATATTCTTGTATAGCATGTATGACTTCTTATTGAAGCTGGGCCACTGTTATGTGACTTGGTTCTGCTTGTCTTTAATTTTTTTATGAAATTAGAAATTTTCTCTACCATAATAACCACTAGAATCTAGCAAACTTACGAAGTTCTTACTACCAAAATGTCTGCTAGATTCTTGCGGTCATTTTGGACGCTCCCTCTAAATAACTAGCCGTATCACAAACACCGCTGTTATGTCTTTAGATGAAAATTTTCAACAAAAACCATGATACTGGATAAAATATCATGGGTATTTCATAAGTTTGATTTAATTATTGCACCTCTTTTTGTGGTAAATTCGCCTTAATGGCCTAGCTTTGGTAGGAAGTCATACATGCTCTACAAGAATATGCAATAAGGGTACTCAAAATGACAGCTCGGGAAAGGTGCCCTGTGAGTGAAATCAAGCGAATATCTTGCTACACCACGATATATTTCTTCTTTTCTTAAAATGGAGACAATATTTTAATCAGCTAATTTAAAATTTTGTATTCTTAAACATTAATTTATATTAATCATACAGAAATCTCAAATCTCACTTGTAGAACAAAGAGCATGCCCTGACTATGCCGACTACCTGGGTTATGGCCTGTGCTTTCGCCCCTAGTGGTCAAATGATTGCCTGTGGGTATGTAGTCTTATGACTAAACAAACTCAGCATATATTTTATAACATTCTATAGTGGCCTGGACAACAAATGTTCCGTGGTGCCGCTGAGCTTCGAAGATGACATTTTACAAAAGAAGCGATCTGTTGCCACTCACACTTCCTACATGTCGTGTTGCACTTTTCTCCGTTCCGACAATTTGGTTGGTTTGCATTAAGGATTATTACTGAAAAATTGCAGAAAATATTATAATTGAAAAAATTAAACTTTCAAAAATAGCCATAATTAGACTTTTTAAAGTTTTTAAATTAACGCCTATACTTTTAGTTTTAGTCACATAATATTAAAACATAAAAAAATACTTTTAGTTGCTTACGGGAAGCGGAGACTCCACCTGTGCTATTTGGGACGTAGAGAGTGGGACTATGATCCAGGTGAAATTTTTATTCGCCTTAGTCTTTGCAGCAAGAATGGCACACTCCACATTGCAAGGGATTGGGAAGTTGTAGTTCGTGTTTTCCAACTTCATAAAACATTACATAAATCCCCAATTCCCCCAATTCCACATCTCTTGCAATGTGGAGTTTGTCGGTCTTGGCAGCAAAGCGGCCAACCCATGGCTGGGTACAACAATCTGTAGAATTTTACCGTAGAACCTTTACATTTGCTATAAATATATATATTTCTAACAAAAAACGTGCATTTGATTGTCTTTTGAGAAATGCAGGAGAAAAGAAAATTTATCAAACAAAATCAGTTTGGGCGACCAAAGCAAAAAATTTGTTACTAAAATTTTTTTTGTAAAAATGATTAAAAAGTGTAAATGAACACTTTTTAGTAGTTTTGGGGAAAAAATTTCAAAAAAAAACCAACAGGGGGACCAAGGCATCTTTTTTCTAGACTCGAGAATACGTATAGAGCCAATCTCTTTTTTCGATCGTTATTAAAATCATCCAAACTTGTATTCGTTTTTAATTTGTGTATTTAATTAATTTAGAACTTTCACGGACACACTGGCGATGTTTTCGCAGTGGACATTCCGAAATGTGACACCGGAAATATATTTATTTCTGGGGTAAAACATGCTTCTTTTACCAAACAGTTGAAAAATAACTAAACTCGAGTGTTCAGGGAGCAGATAGGCATGCTTTAGTGTGGGACATTCGCACTGGTCAGTGTGTCCAGAGTTTTGAAGGACATGAGGCTGATATCAACACCTTGCGTTTCCACCCCAACGGTGATGCATTTGCTACTGGATCAGATGACGCTAGTGTAAGTTTTTTCTGTAAATGCAGTCGACTCTCGATTTAACGTCTTTCAGGGGACCAGCCAAAAACCCTAATTTGCCACCTTTTTCACCTCAATTTTTGAAAATTCTGGCAGTTCTGTTTTGACAGCCTGGTCCCAAATATCGCAAACATTCCGATTTTGCCGATCGTTTTTCAAACCTAAAACTTTTTTCTCTAAAACACGGGAAGGCCGGGCTGTGAGACCGGTTGCTTCTGGTGCAGAATTTCATGGAGAATCCTATTTATCTTTTCACTTTGATTTTTTAGTCTGAACAAGGTGATCAAAAACGCGATTGAAAAAAACTGTCCTTTTCGGATACATGCTCAACATTCGAACGGCCATAACTGGCACTTTTTTGCGAACACTCTTATTCGATCTTTGCACTAACTAACTCAAAGTCCATTGAAAAAGCTTCCAAATAACATATTACACGTTTGTATATGTTTTAAATTTTTAAATAAAATAATTAAAAATACGAAAAATTCCATTTTTTGAATATCGAACTTTTTATGAATTTTGCACTCAAAATGTGTGGTGCACTCATATGTGGTAAATTAAAATTTCACGCCATGTGAAAGAGCGCTCAATTTTGGTTCGAGGAGTGGTCATGCCTCACTTTTTGTCTTATAAATTACTTCAAAAAAGAGGCGGCAATTTAAAAAATCAAATTTTCAAATATGTTATTGTAGACATCGAGAGTCGTACTGGTACGTACCGGTTTAGATGTCTCCCGGTAAAAGTTTGCGAAAGAATCATATATTCGATCATTTACATCTCTACAAGCATATGGCATGACTCTGCCATTCCAAGCAATTGAAAAAAAAACTTTTGCCAATTCTTTTTATTCAAAAATGTTCTTTTGTCTGAAAATTTTGGCCTACAGACAATTTATGTTTTTAGTCCAACTTATGGCTAAATTTTTTTTACAGTTTTTAGATTTAGCTATAAATTTTTCGAAAATCGACTTCTTATTTTATTTTTACACAAAAAACCCCAAAAAATACGCGCATAAGTTGAATTGATCAGCACCTGAATGAAAATTTTAGATGGCCTAAACTTTCAACATATTTAGTGTCGACTGTTTGACCTGAGAGCAGACCGGCAAGTGTGTGTCTACGAAAAAGAGTCTATCCTATTTCCAGTGAATGGAGTGGATTTCAGTGTTAGTGGTCAGTTACACACCTTTTTCACTTTTCCAGCCTTGCTTTTGTATTACAGTTTTCACTTTTGTTCAGGCAGAATTCTGTTCGCTGGCTATGGCGACTACAGAGTTGGTGTGTGGGACTCTCTAAAATGTGTCCGCCAAACTATTCTCTACGGCCACGAGAATAGGATCTCTTGTTTAAGAACTAGTCCGGATGGAACCGCCATTTCCACAGCTTCCTGGGATTGCACCATAAGGGTAAGTTATAATTGTTATGTCAATAATTGTTATGTCACGTCTTAGATATGAAACCCTGAGTGGTATTGTGCTTTTAAACATTTTTTTCGTTTTATTCACATTTTGGTTCATTTGGGGGTATAGCGTATTTTTTCTGATAAAAGCCCTGGGTAGGCTTTAGTGTTGTAGTCATCAGACGTCTTTGTTTCATGGCTAAAACCAGCTGAATGTGAATTGTAACCACAGAATAGATTTACCATCGCCAGCTGCCCCACCAGTCGGAGTTCTTTTGTTTCCATTTCGGAACGCAACGCTATTCCAGCCACGAGTCATTGAAGAAGTTTTCTGAACCAAACAAATTGTTAACTATATGTCAAGTAATAACAAAATTGGGGTTCAACTAAGAGCAGTTAAACTAAGAGAAAAGCCTTTCTTAACATTAGCAGAGAGATTTCTTCAAAAGCGGAGAGATTTAAACAAAAATGGAGACTTTTTAGCCAGAAGCGGAGACTTTTCAGCCAGAAGCGGAGATTTTTCAGATTTATCTAATTTTTATTAATATCTTTTCTTATCGCAGCCTTGAGTTAAGCACAATTCACACAAAAGCTAAACACAATTTAGCATTTTGATTCAGTTAAAATTCGGCTACTACATTTAAAAAAAATTTAAATTTTTCAAGCACGGTGCATATAAGACGGCAACCGGACATTTTGTAAAGTTTGTGTAATTTGTCCGCGGACATTTTGTATAATTTTGAATGAAATTCGGTTGTTTTCGTCCGAATTTCATTCAAAATTTTACAATGTCGGGTCGCCATCTAAGACTTGACATTCATACTATGTATAAAATCAAATTTACGCATAACTTTTCTTTATTCTAGATCTGGGCATGATGGAAAATAAGGATTCTGCTGCTTTACATATAATTATTTGCAAACCAAATAATATTTTTTATTGAAGTTACTGTCACCTACTGGAATGTATCTCGTTTGTGTTTAACCATAGCAAAAATCGGTACAAATTTGCGACATGAGCGCAAAAAAGAACGATTACCAAATATGTATTGCCAACTAGTCAACTTAAAGAAAAGGTATTTCTCGCAGCGAGGAAGTTACGGGCTCAAGTTAGACTCTTTGCCGGGTCCGCATATTTTTCGCATCCCAATTTTTCAAGTAACTGGTGGAAAGAAAGTTCGTAATGGGTTTCTGAGCCAATTTTTTTCAATGAAAATCTTTTTTTTTTAAAGTTCCAAATATACTGGGTCGAAGCATTTTAGCTCCTCTTTCAAATGGTATATAACATAATACATCTGCTTTAATGTTTAATCGGTATAATGGGAATAAGAAATACAGGGCAGAAAAATGAATCATCCGCCAGCTTTTTGGGTAGTTTTCTTTGTTGCTTCCCCTTTCTTATTAAAAATTTTGCTTTATTCCATTTATTCAAACTAAAATGGGTGATTTGCGTCCAGCTATTGTACGCCTTTATCAAGAGGGTAAAAGAGTGATGGAGATTTCTCGACTCCTCAACATACCCCAGCCAACAGTCATGCAATCGATAGTTTCCCTAAACGGTTGCGTAAATGTATTGCTGCTAATGGTGGTCATTTTGTGGAATAGATATATATTATGTTATATACCATTTGAAAGAAGAGCTAAAATGCTTCAACCCTGTATATTTGGAACTTTAAAAAAAAAAGATTTTCATTGAAAAAAATTGGCTCAGAAACCCATTACGAACTTTCTTTCCACCAGTTATTTTTCGATGCTGATATTGATGCTTCAGTTGCTATCCAAAGCTTAGATTCAGAATTTTCACTTAATTTTATAATAGCTGACAACTTTGTCAATGAGAATTGCTTTTTTCTATATCTAATAAATGTTTCAAAAAAAAAGATTGTTGCCAAAATTATTGACTTTTCAAAATATAATTGCAGAATTAGAGTCTTGCAACGTTAAGACATGAACATTGATATACTGACAAAACTTTTAGAAAACATGGGATAAAAAAAAGTTTATTGTGGCAAAGAGTCGAATTTGAGCATATTCCACTCTGCAAGAAAAAAATTTCCGCTTTAATTTAATTTTTGCAATTTCTACTCTTTTGTATAGTCAATTTTTTGTAAAAATAGTTAGTTGTAATATTTAGTGTGATCTTTTGAATAAATTTTTAAGCAACTAAAGAACCTAAAACTTTCAGAGAGAACAAATTGATAAAAAAAACTTCACATGTGTTGGCGGCCATGCAAAAATTAACCAACTGTTTATTTTTGAAATTACGATTCCACGCTTCAAGAGTATTCTGACAAAAATTATACTTCCAAAAATTAATAATAATTCAAAATCCTTCTCTATATTCTTTTATTAACTTGTGAAAAATCGTCGTGCTTATAAAAGACGATAAAAACGACGATTTTTGTCGGATGTACTTCTACAAGTACATCCGACAAAAATCGTAGATACTATGTGTCCGATTTGGTACACTGGTGAGCATAACAAGAGATGAGCACAAATGCTCAAATTGATAAAAAAAAAAGATATGCCGATATGTCGAAAAATAGAAGCGCACTCTCTATTAGAAGAGCATGACCCTCTATTAGAGAGAATATGGTATAAATAAAACATGCTCAAACGAGCCATTTAAAAAATTGTTGTTATTCAGATGTGAGGAATAATTTAGGTGGATGGAAGTCTTTATATCTCACTAATACATTTATAAATTATTCAAACTATTATACAGGGTGGTCCGAATTCGCCGCCGAGTTGTTTTGTCTCACAACTTTTTGAATTTCTTTTGTTTCGACGAGATTTTTTTCTATTTTAAAGAGGAAGCTCTAAGAAATCGAATGATCACCAAACTTGCATAACAAGAGATTATTTCATAACCCAACAACAGTTCAACAAAAACAACAATAATTCCAAACAAATTCATAACAAAATTCAATTTTTTTTATTCAATGTTCCCGAATTCCTGCTCGACACTTCGCCCTTGGACATCGATGCACCTCTGGAGACGACTACGATAAGAGTTGATGGAGCGAGAGACCATTTCCCACGGCAGATTGTCGAAAGCTTCCTGTATCCTCGTCTTCAGTTCCTCAAGATTTGCCGGCTGCGTCCGATAAATTTGAGCCTTGATGTTCCCCAAAAAAAGTCGCATGGCGTGAGATCAAACGAGTAAGGCGGCCACGGATAAGGAGCTGGAGAAGCACGCGATCCTCTTTCCATCCATCGACCTGAAACCATGCTTAAACCAGATGATCGACCAAACTTTCTCCTGAATTGAGTAATCCATTTCTCAAAATCAAACAGAAATAAAGCAAAAGTTTGACGAGCACCAAAAAATGAAAACACAAACAAAATGTTACGCAAGTTTATTGTCATTCGATTTCCCGGTGCTTCCTCTTTAAAATAGAAAAAAAACTTGCCGAAATAAAAGAAATTTAAAAAGTTGTGAGACAAAACAACTCGGCGGCGAATTTTGACCACCCTGTACTTATTTGATAGCCCCAAATCTCAGCTTTAAGATTTGGTATCGTAGAGCTGTTAGAAACTTTGTTTTTTTCAAAGGGCTTTTTTTTAAGGGCTTAATATATCTTTTGACTTTGCTGAATGAAAAAAATTATTCCGGCTTGATGTGAATATTTTATTTGCAAAACAAACAATAACCTTTACACCCCGACGAATCATCACTCTTACTTGAATTTTTTTTCCTGATGCTTGAGATCACGTTTTTCCGATAGCTAAGCAATCTCTTCCTTATCTCTTGCTCACTCAAGCTTTGCTTGACCGTAAGGCACCGGTAGTCCTCCTTGAAGCAATTAATAACGTTGTCAACGCTACCATGTGTGCATTAGTAATTCCGCATGACTTAAAAGACATCTTTATACGCTCTTTTAGCGAAGCTTTACCGCTTCAGCTATTCACTTTGAGGTGAAAGGCCGTCGGAGCGTCTTTCGGATAGCTTTATCTTTTTCATTTCTTTTTTAAATAGCGTATCTTGAACTGAGAATTATAGCAAAGATCAATTAATAATTACAGAGTGGTCAGAAATTGTGTTAGCTCAAGTTATTTGAAGATAAACCTGAAAAAAGGTATAAGAAAAAAAGGTACAAATTTGGTGTTGAACTAAATATCCCGATTCGGAAAATCTAACAAAAAAAGATCTTGCCTAAACATAAAAAAATAAAAAGGTTAGAGCCAATCACGAGCTGTCACCCACCAATCGGAGTCTTTGATCACTTCTCAGTCCCCGAAAATTCTGGAAACACTGAAGAAACACGGCGGAGCATTTGGTCTTGGTTATGGAAAGCATCTGATTGATTACTTATGTGTTACCGTCCATTTCTTTGATATCGCTTGCTAATTTAATTTTGTTTAGTTAAATCAAAATATTTATATTTTTTTCAGGAGCTTTCAATCTATCTGCGTAGGAATTTCCCGTTGCGACCGAGAAGAAAAAAAATTCACTGAAGTCTGGAAACACCTGGTTGAAGCGGCACGCTCATTCGGAATCTTAGAGGCTCAGGCTTAGGCTTAGAATTATCAGAATTATCCGAACCAGAATTATCCGAAACACGGGTAATTGTAAAAGAATACCAGAAATACTTCTCTGCCATCCAGTGCTGTGAGCCGCACCGGTGCCGCACCGGCACCGGCACCGGTGCGCGCACCGGCACCGGTGCCGGTGCGGTGCGCGGTGCGAAATTTTGTAGAGTTGGTGCGAGGTGCGGTGCGAGGTGCAAAATTTTTTTAAGCCGGTGCGAGGTGCGGTGCGAGGTGCGATGTAACATGAATTCTCATTCTCCCTTTCGGTCACTTAGATATGCTTTTTTACAATTACAATTTTTTACAAATTTCATTGCATAATGCCTTTGTCTCATAAGGAAGTATTGTTTTCTAAGGTTTTGCTATGTTTGGTTTATGTTGGCTATGTTTATAAACAAAGTGAACATCCATAATAGTACCATAACTAATGATTTGAAAAATTTAACTTTATTTTGTGAGCCGCACCGGCACCGCGCACCGGCACCGGTGCCGGTGCGCGGTGCGAGAAATTTTAGAGCCGGTGCGAGGTGCGGTGCGAGGTGCGAGAAATTTTAGAGCCGGTGCGAGGTGCGGTGCGAGGTGCGAGAAATTTTAGAGCCGGTGCGAGGTGCGGTGCGAGGTGCGAGAAATTTTAGAGCCGGTGCGAGGTGCGGTGCGAGGTGCGAGAAATTTTAGAGCCGGTGCGAGGTGCGGTGCGAGGTGCGAAAAATTTTAGAGCCGGTGCGAGGTGCGGTGCGAGGTGCGAAATTTTAGAGCCGGTGCGAGGTGCGGTGCGAGGTGCGAGAAATTTTAGAGCCGGTGCGAGGTGCGGTGCCGGTGCGAAAATTTTGAAATTTACAGCACTGCTGCCATCACAGTACTCTACTGGACTACTGTATTACGACTACCAAGCAGTGCTCGGAATTTTTGAATTTGGTGGTACTCTACTAATTTTTTTTGCTCTCGTACTCGTAGTCGTACCTCTTATTATTTGGTCTCGTATTTCGTGCTGACCTTTTTTTTCTCTCGTACTTCGTACTTGTACTCGTAGCGTACTACGATACGAGTATGAAGTACGAGTACGACTTCCGAGCACTGCTACCAAGCAAATTTTTGCTTTCCAGAAGTCGAAAAAAAATTATACCGCAAAATTAAATACAACAGGCCTCAAATACAACAATTTAATGACAATGATTGTTGGTGTAGTGTGGGTTGCGCGCATTGCAGAATTTGCAGTAGCCAACAACGATGTTTCCTTCTTTCGAGTCTTTTTCATCTCCTCTGTCAAAGAAGTTCCAACACCAGGACAGCAATTTTACCATTGAGTTGCCAGAGACAAATTTATTTGAAACTAGATAGAAGAGTTTCCAAACACAAAGAAATCTGAAAGTACGAAACATTCTTACACGAAATTTACTTATAGACAATATAATAACATGGCGCACATTTCAATTTTTTTAAATTTGGTATTTTATAATTACCCGATTTTCATATAGCGGGTAATTTGCATGGATAATTACGGGTAATTACCCGGGTAAATTTAACCCATTGTACAGCCCTAGTTTATACCCAACCGTCGTGCTTAATCGTCTTGTTAGTATTAAAATTAATCGTTTTTTATTTGCATTTTGTTGGAACCTTCTGCTGATCACATCTTTAAGTCAGCTATTAAAGACGCAAAATGAACATGTCGACTCTCTCAATAACAACACTCAAGAGACCGGGCTTAGCCATTCGTTATTGAGAGAGTTCTTTAATAGGAGAGTTCGTTATTGGGAGAGGGACGTTCCAAATATAGTCTCAGCGTGCGTTATTCAGAGAGTTGACAAAAGACAAAGTTTAATTTGAACAAGTGAAAACAACCGCAATTCAGTAATCAAGCACAACTTTAAAATTTAATCGTCTACGACGTACTATATCTGGAGTACTTTATGAGGTGATAGAAATAACTTCTCCACCATTACCTTTGTTTTTACCTACAGCTTAGGCAACGGTGAAACTTGTTTTTAAACAAGTTAAAAGTATGGGCAGAGGCAAAGGTAGCGGCAAAGTTTGTTTAGGTAGCCTTGGTTGGTTAAAGGCAGAGGAGTTCTCACAGGTTACTACTGCCTCTTTATTATTGACTGTTGCTTGATTTTTAACTGGTGTCCAAAAAGTTCGGGATGGACTTTCAAGCTCATCTTTTAAAACAAAAATTCAGCAACTAAAAAAATCCAAATAATAGTTTTTGTAGCCAGAGAAATTCTATACAAATCTGTATTTTCACTTTTTGGTTATTGTGAAATTTTATTCACAAAGTTAGAACTGGATTGCCAACAACTTCCCCGATTCCATCAAGGTTGACTGTCATTGGGGTGAGAATGCTGCAATTAAAGGGGACGGGGCGCCCAACTCGCCGGACTGGAATATGATGGACTACTTTTGCTGGCCATATCTTCAGTCGAAGGCCTGCTCACAGCCCCACAACTCCATCCCAACATTGAAACGATCCTTGGTCAGAGAATGGGACGCAATTCCTCAGGAATTTATTCAAAAAGCCATTGACAGTTTCCCAAATCGTCTGCGAAAATGTATTGCGACCAATGGTGGACATTTATATGAGTTAAATAGAAAGTGAAAATACAGATTTGTAGAGAATTTCTCTGGCTACAAAAGTTATTATTTGAATTTTTTTAGTTGCTAAAATTTTTGTTTTAAAAAATGAGCTTGAAAGTCCATCCCGCCCAGTTATAACATCATGATCGCACCGGTAAAAAAAGCAATGGGGAAATGAAAAGCAATATTCATTTGTCAATATATGACGTTTTCTGCTATAAAACGAGTTACACCCAGTTCATTATCTACCGTTGACTATTTTTTAGGCCACCTTCCGCCAAATTCAGCGCTTTTAATGTCTAGCACCACCTTCACAAAAATTAGAGAGCTTGAAAAAGATTTATTATGCAGTGTTTCTTGTTGAAAAATATTTTTGGCTTTAAAAATTCCATTTTAAGAAGACGAAAGTTGAAAATTCGTTATTGAGAGAGCCGAGCTACTGTGTCGGCACCGGCTCATCGGTTCGTTAATGGGAGAGTGCGTTATTGGGAGAGTCGACTTTAAATAAGAAATTCAAAATATATGATGAAAAATGTTGGTGTTTGATTGAAATATTCTGTTTTGTCGCAAGAAACACCAAAAAAAAATTAAATTGGAAAATAAGTTGAGGCGTGAACTAGTGACTTGGTTTAGATTTGCTACAAAATTTATTTGCTCCAAACCATACAAGCATACTTGGACGGGCGGCGTCGCTGGCGGCGAGCGGCACCGCTCGCCGCTGCTTTTTTCAGCCGTCGCTGCCGCCGCCGCCCAATTTTCAATCTCCGCCGCTGCCTCCGCCGCTTTTCTTTTGGTTGCCGTCGCTGCTTTGGCCACTTGTTTGAACCTTCAAATAATTTTTGATTAAATTCCCAAGTTAATTGTTTAAAAGAATTTTCTATTAGTTTGAATTACATAGTTTTCATAATAAAAGACTCAAATTTTTTAAATAAAATAGCAAATGAGATTTTTTCACACGCCGCTAGCGTCGCCGCTCATTTTTGACCCGCCGCTGCCGCTGTTATTTTTTTTCCCGCCGCCGCTGCCGCTCTTATTTTTGTGTGTCCAAGTATGCATACAAGTATTTAACTAAGCATTGTTTATTAAACAAAATTACCTACACTCAAAAGGTTATTAATACATGCTGATAAATTAAGAAAATATTTATGGAATCTACTCATAAAAAAGCCCTTTTGGTTGCATTGCCTACTTTTCATCTACCATATTTACTGCTGGGCGTTGATGATCTTAACAAAGTCGAGTTTCAATGAGGCTCCTCCAACCAAGAATCCATCAATATCGGCTTTTTTTTGCCAAGTTCAACGCAATTTTCTGCGGTCACAGAGCCTAAATTCATAAGCTGAGACATTTATCCAGTATAATCGAAACTTATTCCTGCCTCCATAAATGATTCTAGTAGACTTGGAAACATCAACAGACACTTTTTCCTGCAAGAACTCTCTGATCCAAGCATGTACCTCTTGAGCCTGCTCTGGACTAGCAGTCTTGCCTGTGCCAATGGCCCATACTGGTTCATAGGCAATCACAATGGATCCCCAGTTGGGCTGTTTGTCCACAATGGCTTGTAATTGGCGGAAATTGACCTATAATTCTAAGGTTTAAAGTAAAGTTGTAATTTTGAGCTGACAAAATCTAACTGGTGACAAATAAGTTCGGAACGGAATTTTGTGCTGATTTTTAGTAATGAAATCTTTTTCGAAAAAATATTCCAAACATATGGTTTTGTAGCTCTTTCCATCCTCTTTCGAATGGCATATTTACTTTCCCTTTGTGTTGTATATTTCATGTAAAAGTTGAAGAAAGAAGGAAGGGAGTGGAAAACAATTTATGTAGAGCAAATTAGCAACTAAATTTATTTGATAAAAAAATCCAAATATACAGTCTTGTAGCATTTTCATTCCACTATCGAATGGTGTATAATTTTATTTTTCTATTCAATAAAATGGCCTCCCTGTGCCTCAACGCATTTACGGAGTCTTTTTGGGAACGCGTCAATGGCATTTTGAATCTTTTTTTTGAGGAACGTCATCCCACTCTCGCACCAAAGAAGCTTTCAATGAAGCGATGGAGTTGTGTGGCTTGGAACAGGCCTTGGATTCGAGGTAAGGCCAGGCAAAGAAGTCCATGACGTTGAGGTCCGGAGAATTGGGAAGCCATTCACCAGTTGGACGAGTCCAGTGGGGGTCCACTGTGATGGCGTCAGGAAAGTTCTCTGCGATCCATTGTTGAGTGTCATATGCTCGATGTGAAGGCGTCCCATCCTGCTGGAAGCACAACTCGTCTCCTAAGTTCTCCTTTGCCCATGGGAGAACCTGTGTTTCAAGCATTTGCCGGTACTCTGGGCCATTAGCTGGATATTGTCCTCTGTTGTTGCAGTGACTGGATGGTCGCTTCTGACCCTGTCCTCATTGCTTCCGGTCTCCTCAATCGCTTGATCGCTTTGCTGACAGTTGAATGTTGAGCAGCCGGGAAATCTCCATCACACCACGTCCTTCTTGGTAAAGCCGCACTATTCCTGCTCGTAAATCACTCATTTTCAATTCACAGAATAAACCAGTTGAAAATCAAATTCTTTTTAAGATTAAAATGAAAATAAATTATTTTCCACCCCCTTCCTTCTTTCTTCAACTTTTACAGGAAATATACAACACAAAGGGAAAGTAAATATGCCATTCGAAAGAGGATGAAAAGAGCTACAAAAACCATATGTTTGGAATATTTTTTCGAAAAAGATTTCATTACTAAAAATCAGCACAAAATTCCGTTCTAAATTTATTTGTCACCAGTTAATTCTACTGGCAGAAAAATCCAAAAATTAGCCAAATTCCTCATTTTTAAAGAAAAATAGCATAAAAATTCGATTTCTTAATTTTTTTAGTCAAAAAATCTGATTTTCGAAAAAAGCACTCGTTTGTCATGCATCTGACTAGAGCCAAGTTTTAGTCAAATTGATAATCAGTGTGTTTTTTATAGGGTTGGGTGATGGTAATTACCAGTGGTAATTACCATGGTAATTACCGGGTAATTACCGGTAATTACCATTCTATTTACCACGTATTGTGAAATTCTGGTAATTAAAAATAACACCTCTACATTATTTATCGTTTCTGTACATTTCTGCCTTGTTCTTTAGCTAATATGTTGGTTATTTTTAAGGAAGATGAAACCCAAACCTTGGTGCTGGACTTATTTCAAACAAGCAGAAGAAAAGGATACAAAAGGAAAACTAGTCGTTGTCGACTCATGTCTATTTTGTCAATGGAAGTGCGGCAACAAAGCAGATCGAATGAAGGAACATCTTGAGGTTAGGTTCTTCATTTTCTATTCAGCACAAGCATGTTTGTTCGATTCAGAACTGTAACAGAGTCGGCACTGAAGCGAGAAAGCAAATCAATTGTCTGCTGAAGAAGCCAGCTCGTCCAGTCCAATCCAGTGTTTGCAGGTCGAGAACAACAGGTAAAATTGGTTTCTTATTCATTTTGTTTATACATGATTAAGTTGCTAGCAGAGTGGGCTTCATGGTTGGCCGGAACTGGAGTATTCTGTGTGGACAAGCGTCGTTATGCCTGGGATGTGGTCGAAAATACGGATGCGCTCACCTGGTGGAAAGGATTCTTCTCGGATACACTTCTGTCGAAGGTCGTTTCGATGCTCCACATTGTGCCAATCTCAGCTGCACCTACAGAAAAAAACTGGTCCCTTCGGGGTGGAATTCACACGAAGTTGCGTAACAGGTTTTTAGTCTTGATTTTGGGTTGGAAGACAAATTTGCTTTCAGGATGAAGGTGGACACAGCCTCGCAGGTGACATTTATTAAGCACAACCTTCTGCTAGAATATGGGCATCTCTTCAAAAGCAAGCAACAGAAGAATCTGAGGTCGAGGAATATCCGATAGTCGAACCATTCGAAAATTATGATGAAAATGTTAGTTTTGATGTTGAATATGATGTATTTTTGAATAATTTGGATTGAATTGTTATGATTTTTCTCAAATAAAATCTTGGTGTCAAATTTTTATATTTACCAATGATTTTGGTAATTACCATGGTAATTAACTGGTAATTACCGGTAATTACCACTCGATTTTAATTACCATGGTAATTAACTGGTAATTACCGGTAATTACCACTCGATTTTAATTACCATGGTAATTAACCAACCCTAGTTTTTTATCACCTACCTCCTTGGTTTGGCCAGCTTCACGCTCCTCCAGCTTTTCACCAATGCAATAAATTACACTAAGACCTGTCTGAATGGCATGTACAGTCTTGTCAGCAATCAGTCCATCAGTCTCATTGAAAACATGACGGCGCTCCGAATGGCCCAAAATAACCCATTGGAGACCAAGGTCCTTGATCATTGCAGGACTGATCTCACCAGTGAAAGCTCCTTTTTCTACCTAAATTGTGATAAAATCATTTTTCTGTATTTGATGTTTTTGCGAACTAGAGTCACTTTTTACCTCGATTTAACGACACTCAGGGGACCGGCAAAAAAGTGTCGTTAAATAGAGCGTCGTTAAATCGAGGGTAGTTAAGTCAAAAATAAAGTAAATTGTCGTTAAATCGAGTTTTTTCATAAATATTCTAGTCACTCACCAACAAATTAAAATTTATTCAAACACATAACCAAATCAGTGAGGGCAGTCAACACTCAATATAACGGCATTTTTTTATTAGTTTTAGGGTATTGTTATAGTAAAATGTTCTTACACTAGAATAGTCGCTATAGTCAGTTTCGCTTAACCAATGACCTTATCAGTGTATATCGAGCTCTTTTTTCCAAGGCCAGAGTATTATCAATTAAATTGAACTATTTATTAAGGATTTTTGAAATCAGTTAAATTATCAAGCATGTTAGAAGATATCAACCAATATCGAAAAGGTTGTCAAAATTTTTCGGCTTCAAAGTTTTCAAACATTCTTGATTCAACATATGTTTAAATTTGTCACATTTCTGTTAGTTTCTAGATGTTGGAGTTTAAATTTTTTTTGCTTTTTAAGTTCTAGTGGAAATGTCATACTGAAAGCAATGCACCATGGTGACAAAATTTAAAATATAAGCTTTTTTTTTGAGTTGAGACGAGAAAAATTAGTTGTGAGTCGTTAAATCGAAAGTCTTTTTCCTAGCAGGGACCGGAAAAATGTGTCGTTAAATCGAAAGTCTTTTTCCTAGCAGGGACCGGAAAAATGTGTCGTTAAATCGAAGGTCGTTGTATAGAGGGTCTGTTTATATCTAATTTGACTAAGAACTAAGAAAAACCAAATCGTTTTGAAAGTGTCGTTAAATCGAGGGTGCCGTTAAATCGAGAGTCGACTGTGTAGAAGTTCGAAAGTTATCGAAATTTCCTGAATCCGTTTAGATCAAGTCAAAATTAAAAGGGAATGCCTGTGTGCGACACCACAAACCGATTAATGTGCGACACCGATTAATTTTTCTTGAACCGTATCTCTTTTACTCACTTTGCATCAAATCTAGTATTGATGACCTTACAGTACTGTTTTTTAATTAGGCAAAAGACTTTAAAACATAGATAAACGTGTATATATAAGACTTTCGAGAAAGAAAAGGCCACTGTTCCCCGCCTAGTTTTTCAAAAAGTACGGGCATGCCCTTTAATGATGTCAAAATACACAAAAACACAAACCTTATAGCAATTCTGAGCAGCCACTTGGATTCCAGATTTCAAATGCTCCTTGACATAGACGAGGTAGGGGGCTGGGGGTGCCACGACCACATCAACACTAGGGTTACCACCACTCTGGTTCAGAAAAGCTATGATGCCGTCTATGGTGTGGAAGTCGCCATTCATTTTCCAGTTGCCACCGACAAAGAATTTGCGAGGAGATTCCATTATGACGTGATAAAATGAAACAATAATCTAAAAATGGAAAGTAATGTTTTAGTGTGAACTGAACACTAAACTTTGAACTATAAAACGGATGACATACAAAACGAGAAGTAAAGATTGTGAAAGAATAAAAGAGTATTTGACACAACAAAATGCCAAAACAATTTGTTCAAAGACTTATTTTCGAAGATTTATTCCAACTGTGACATAATATGTGAAGACAAAAAGTGCCTGCCAACGAGACCTGTTGATGATAATTTTGGCCAAAATTCTACCATGACCGAGATTATCAAAAACTTTAGTGCAGTGGCAAAAAGCACAAATATATAGCCAAAGTATTTATTTATTTTTAATAAACATTTACCGTATTTGCTCTAATAGGCCCACATGTGGGTTTATTTTTTGACTGCCCCTCAGCATGTGTGTTTATTGGAGCATGTGCGCTTATATTTCAACCCTATATTTCAAAAAAAAAATCCAAAAAACAAACGACGTAAAACAGAAAAATGACGCAAAGATAAAGTTCTCTTTATTCAAAATTTTGTCTTTTAAGAAGATAAATAATGAGAGATGATATTTACCGTAAAAACTCTAATAGAAACTCACTCTCTAATAGTAACCCCCTTTTTGACTAGGATTTCAGAGTTAAGGCCATTTTTGATTGACAATTTCAAGATTTTTAGGAGGTTGAAAAATAGTAACCCCGGGGTTTCTATTAGAGTTTTTACGGTATATCATAGTTCCTAGTTCCTCTTTCTGATAGGAATTTCCCTTGCCAAAATTCTGTGCCTTCATAGTCTTCCGTAGAGTGTCACTCCCCCAGTTCTCTCGTCAAACAGGAAAATTTGTTCCACAATGCTGCAAAAGAGATAATACAAACTTACAAGAGCAAACAGGCGTCTTACAGGCGCCCGATATTTTATGAGACTATCTGCGTTTTGGCAATAAATTTTCACTCAGTTTAAACTAGTGATGTGCATTTGCCTAAATCCAATACCCCAATACAATATTTTTGGCCATTTTCAAGCCCAACCCCAATACCCAATATTATGAGAAATTCCAATATATTTGCCCAATATCCAATAATTTTTAAGAAGCAATGACTCTATAACATTTATTCACGGCTAACACAAACACTGGCATTCTAATACACAAATTTCAACAAAGGGAGATTTTTGTTTAGAAAAATCAGATGCTCCGCTGTTTCTGAATCCAAGTTTGACTTTTTATTATCGTAAATGTCTCGAGCCACGGAGAAAAGCTGTCCATTGGGTTGACTTGTTGATGGTGCAGACAGTAAACATCGTGCCAGTTTTGCCAAAATCGGATAAGCCTTTTCGGATTCCTAAAAGTGAAAAAAATTGTTTTGAACACTTTCGTCTTCGAACCAACAAAAGTAGAGGAAAATGGGAATCTAAAAAAGAACTAGTTGGACGATTCAAATCACGAAAAAAACAGATACCCAGTTTGTTATTTATCGCAGTGTGCTGTTCGCACTCTTCTTTAAGTCAGAATGTAACATTAGCATTATACTTGACTTTGTCAACAGCAGTTTTGTCTTTGAAACGCGGATCAAGAAACAAAACTAAGGCATTTGCATTGTCTCTTTCTTTGTTTCTTCCAACTTTTCAGCATTTTCTAGCTTTTTGAAATATACTGGATGCTTTGCAAGGTGCTTGTTGAGGTTTTTACTAAAAACTTTTTAGTCCCATTATTGCTCTGTTTGACCACTTGCTGGCATTAGTCGCACCGGATATCGACAGCTTCGTGATTTGCAATTTGTCGCTTTCTTCGCATTCGATCAAAATCTTCCAAAGTGAGCTCATTTTCTAAACAAAAAGCTTAGAATAATCGAGAGCGACCGAAGAAACAAAGGCTAATTGAAATTATGAGTTACGTTGCTAAAACAATTTCTTTTATCGCTCCAGAACAAATATTATTTCAAAAGTAAGGTACAATTCTGCTTAAAGACCCAAGACCAGTACCCAATATTTCAAAGAGGACCCACCCATATCCCAATACAGTATGTTTGACCCAAAACCAATATATTGTATTGGGTTCATCACTAGTTCAAATACACAACAGCTCTAAAAATTTAAAATTAACTATTAACTGTTTTATTACTTTCCAGTCAACAAATATTTAAATTCCTGGTGTTCCTTATTTTTCATGCATTTTTGCCTATTTCAATGCTTAATTCAAAAACCAGCACGAGATGCAAGGCTCTACAATATCACAATCAAAAGAGCACACTTATTTCTATCGATTACAAAAAGAATTAGCGTGACACATTGGCTCCCGCTTGAGAAAAGTCGAAAAGAACCAAAAACAGCGTTACTTACTTACTTAGTCTAAATACTATATAAATATTTTTTTGTTAAAAAGAATGACTTTTACCAAAAATGGGGTGTGGGCTTATTAGAACATGTGGGCTTATTTTTTGGCTGCCTTCAGCATGTTGGTTTATCAGAGTATGTAGGTTTAATGGAGCATGTGGGTCAATTAGAAGAAATACGGTACATTGAACAACGAAGCAAGAGATTCAGCAATACTAGCTGATCTGAAAAAGATGGTTGTGACTTATATAGTTTACAGAAGTGCGGCTAAACAAATTTTGCTTAAATTAACACCTATATTAATAGCCAAAACTTATACCTTATTCTATCTAATAGAACGGCACTCTCTAATAGAATGGCAGAGGTCGAGGCCAAAATTAGGAGGATAAAGTATGTTTTATTGCATTTTTAAAGTAAAGTCAAAAAATATGTAAGGGCTGAAAACTAGAACGGCATGCCGCTCTATTAGAGAGAAACGGCAATGCAAAACGATAAAAGATAGGCAATGCAAAAAGAAAAATACCAACCAAATTGTAGCTAAGAGACAGGCTTACAAACAGTAACAACAAAAAACTCACAGACAACATAAAAAAGACAACTTTCATACATAAAACGGATGTCGTTCGATTTTGTTTGTTCAAGATAAGGGTTGGCCGCATATTTTTCTCCATTTTTTGAAAAATTTGCGTAGGTAGCTGCTTGCCTCTTCTATTTCCCCAGGAAAATCGATGACGTTAGCTAGCTACCTGGAAGTTACCTCGAAGAATTACAAAAGATTCGATTAGCAATACAAAATCTTTCTACCAAACAAGTAGTCCTAGAACAAGATTCCTGACATGAACCTGACGATGGGGGTTCGATCCCGGGTAGCGGCCAACCAATTATGATTGTCAGATCTGAGTAGGTTGGTATCAAAAGTAAAATACGACCACAATTTGAATTCAAAAAAATGAAATAAAACTTTTAAAAAAAGGTGCAGTAATTTTGTGTCACCTTGTATATTATCATATCAGCCTGTTTATCAATTTTGCCTAGGGGTGAATTATGCGTTTTGTATAAAAACGGATTATTATTAAAGTTTGATAACAAAAACACGTACGATTTTTGTGCAAGCAATAGTAAATAGTGAAAAAAGTTACGATTTTATAAGAATGCAATAATAGAAGAAAATATTGAAAATATTAACAAATTAACAATCAGTGTTTGTAGCGATATTATTTTTGTTCATGTGCATTCCTAGAACCATAGATTTTATTGTAATATTGAAGCACAATAATAGTAATATAAATAATGTTTAGTCTAGTAATATTACGTCTGCAAATTAGTGCAAAAAAGTATGGATTATTTTAGCTAATTTTGCATATAAAGTTTACATCAGTTCAAAAGTTGCATTACAAATTTGGTGCGTAGGCGTTTGGCCACTTTTGTGACATTTTTGAATTCGCGCCTTTTTTATTTTTTAAACATGTTCTGCTCAACTGGTACGTGTACCAAGGTTATTGTACTTGTGGGTACCTTTCAAGTGGTTTGGGCTGTAAGAGGTGGTTTTGGGTCGTGGTTCTGGTACCATTCAGGTGGTTCGGATACCATCTACTTGGTTTGGGTATCATCGAGGTGGTTTTGGGTCGTGGTTCTGGTACCATTCAGGTGGTTCGGATACCATCTACTTGGTTTGGGTATCATCGAGGTGGTTTTGGGTCGTGGTTCTGGTACCATTCAGGTGGTTCGGATACCATCTACTTGGTTTGGGTATCATCGAGGTGGTTTTGGGTCGTGGTTCTGGTACCATTCAGGTGGTTCGGATACCATCTACTTGGTTTGGGTATCATCGAGGTGGTTTTGGGTCGTGGTTCTGGTACCATTCAGGTGGTTCGGATACCATCTACTTGGTTTGGGTATCATCGAGGTGGTTCGGGTGCTATCCATCTTATTTAATTGTACTACTGCTTACGGGCTGATTTGACTGCTGCTTAATTTTTTACTTTTTGCTGAAAATTTGATACTTCAGAAAAATATTCGGTGCCTCTCCTTTTCGTGATTCACGCGTGAAAAGGATTTTTGTCAAGAAATTGTTCCTGGAGCGTATCTCTCACCCTTCTCAAGCCAATCAACGTCAGCGTGTTTCGCAAAAGATTGCTTATTATTTCAATTCTTTAGATCGTGCTCTTCTTAATGAAACACTGCTTCAAGTTCACCGTGGTCATTTTTAGAGCACAAGGCTTCAGCAGAATGCGGCAAGAGGTAAAGCAATTTCTCGCTTCTGCAATCCCTGAATATCTTCAAATTGCTGGTAAGAGTTTTTACATTCAGAAATAGTGTTTTAACGGAAATAGTGTTTTAGAAATAGTGTTGAAAACAAAAATTCACTCCAAACTGCCTTGGTCCACCCTATGGTTTTTGACCAAACTTTCAGGTGGCCATAACTTTTTTTGGCTCGGACAACCTTAACTTTTGAGAGTTTTTCATGCAGTAAATCAACCATTCCGCATCGAATGGTGTAAACAGATTTTTGATCTGACTGGCGGAACACCCCTAACAATTAAATGTGACGCACAGACAGATCCAGCGCTATAGTAAAAGGGGAAAAATGAAGGTTTTATATGAATGCAATAATAGAATAAAATATAATATAAATATAAAAAATAATTAAAGATTCACTATCAGTGTTTTTTTAATTCATGTGCATACCTGTGAACACTGATTTGATAATGGTGATATTATGTGTGCAAATTACTGTAAAAGTATATACGATCTTAATTAGGAACTAGTTTTTACATAAAAAATTTACATTAGCTTAAAACTTGTATCATACATTGATCAGGAATATTTACATTTAAAAGTTTAAAAAAAGTAGGAAATGTCTTAGAAGGAAGTCATTGTACTTATTGTAGTGCGTGACATAAAGCAGTGAGAAGCTAAATAATAATCAGGATACTATATTAACAAATGTAAAATATTTAAATAGTGTTTGAATGAATACAAGAGTTTTGTCAGTTAAAGTCAGCCAAAAAATAATAATTAAATTAAATTTAAATTTATGTAAATTAATAACTACTATCTTTAGCTTTAGAAATACTAATGTTCGTTACCAAATTTAAATTAAATAATAAAATTTGATGACATCGTAAGCAAAGAAACAAACTAAAGCATAAAAAAATAATAATTATGTTATAATATAAAAAATATTTAAAATAAATCTAAAAAAATTATTTTACTTAAATAATAATATTATATTTATTAGTGCAGATATCAGCAGATATTTATTTCAATTTTTGCAAATAATTCATGCAGAATGATTATTATCACTACATTGAAAAGGTGAATAATACATTATCATAATTTTACGTGAAAGGATGTGAATTTGTATTAAATATGTATTTTAAATTGAACCTTTACAAAATGTAAATTATAAAATTAAAAAAGGAAAAAAAATTTCAAACAAAGAGATCCTAATCGTTTAAGTGCTTAAAATTATCCAATAAAAAGATATAAAATTAAAAGTATTGATAAAAAAAATTTAGATGGTTTTTTATTTTTACAATTACTAAGTAGCGTCATTTTTCATTGTATTAAATAAAGAAAAATAGTGTGTAATATAAATAATAACGTCTAAGTAACAATCACATGAATTAATCAAAAGGGTTGACGAAGATTGTGTCGTAATAAATATTTATTTTGTATATTTTTAATAATGTACTTTAGGGATATGGATTTTTTCTGGTGCAAATTGTTTTGGTGCAAATCGGATCTTTTTTGCTGCAAATTGGATGCAAAAAGATCCGATTTGCACAAAAAGGAAATGTTTTTGCACCAGAAAAAATCCATATCCATACTTTAGTTATCCAGGCGATGCTCTCTATACACGGCGTGTCAAGCACGTCAAAAGACCAAATCCGGCTTGACATTCTGTTGTTATTTTTAAGCGCTTGACATTTTTTTTATTGTTACAGTGAAACTTCTTTAAAACATAATGTAAAGGTACGTGACCCAGCCGTAACGGACGATTTTTCGATTCCTCTTTTACTAATTCTGTTTGAATAGTCTGCACCGAAAAATCGCAAGTATTCCGATTTAGCCAATCATTCTTGGATAAGACAACAGTTATGACATTTCGAGGCGTTATAATTTAAGGCGTTAATTTACAGTTGCGGATAATTGATAGAGAACGATACACATTTTTTTGAATTGTGCGTTGTTTCGACGGGAAATTGGAATCTTATAAAAAATCTAAAACAACTGTTTTGTAGAGCGTTTCAAGCGCTACAAAACTGCTGTTTCATATTTTTTGATTATGCACTATTTTTGAAACTTTTTTCTATGTATTAAAGAGTAGTCACATTTTTGACCCGACAATTGATAGGGAACGATGTTATTTTTCATTGCCAAGTAGTTAATTTGTAATTTTTTTGTTCCAGATGGCTCCGTAACGCTGTGATGAACAAATCGAAGAGCTTATTGGGGTCTACACGACACGGGTGAGAAGTTGAGCTTCGAGAAAATTGCTGCACATGTGGGAATGTCAAAACATGGCGTTCAGGAAGTCTACAAGCGATTGAATCAAAGCTGGTGGAAAAAGACGTTCGACTGACGTCAGGGACTTTTTAAAATGTTTGTTGTGATAAAAGCAGTGTTTAGTTTTAGAATTGAGCGAAGAATTGCAAGGAAATCAAAGAAGAATCCTAGGCTGGCAGTGCCAGAAATTCGAGAAGAGCTTGGTTTGGACAAGATCAGCACCAGAACTATTCAGCGTCGGCTCGCTGAAATTTTTTTTAAGTATGTTGTAATGTTTTGTGACTTATTATTGGTCTAGGTTGGTCTATTCTGTCGTCGCCCAGCAGAGAAGCCATGAATCTCGCTCAAGAATGTCAAGGAAAGGCTGAAGTTTGCCAAGGAGCATTTAGAATGGACCGTCGAAGACTGGAAGAAAGTGATGTGGTCAGATGAAAGCAAGTTTAACATGATTGGCAGTGATGGAAAAGGCTATGTGCGTCGTCCAGTAAACAAAAGATTTGATCCGAAGTACACCAAAGGCACTGTCAAGTTCGAAGGAGGCAAAATCATGGTTTGGGGCTGCTTTTCTTGGGATCGACTTGGACCTCTGAGGCTCGTGGAAGCCAAAATGGATCATTTCCAATACCAGTAAATCCCTTCCGAAACAATGCTTGCTCATTCGGAAGAATTGGAAATGGCTCATCCGGACATGGAAACTTGCATAAGATATTTTATCACTGAACTTTTGTCAATCAGCAATATTTTTAGTTTTTCAACAGGACAACGACCCGAAGCACAAGTCGAAGATTGTTTCCAAGTGGCTTCAAGACAATTCAATCACCGTTCTTCCGTGACTTGCTCAATCAGAAGACCTGAATCCAATCAAAAATTGTGGTGTGAGGTTGAAAGAAGACTTGGTGGACGCAAATTCAAGAAGGCAGATGAGCTGTTAATGCTGTGAATAATGCCTGGTCATCAATTTCAAAAATTTGTCTGGAAAAGCTGGTGGAGTCAATGCCAAGAAGGCGTCAAGCCGTTATAGATTCTGATGGATATGCTACAAAGTATTAAATTGTGTTATCGCGCGTTGTTTTCAATAAAGTTCTTATCGTTCCCTATCAATTGTCAGGTCAAAAATGTGACTACTCTTTAATACATAGAAAAAAGTTTCAAAAATAGTGCGTCATCAAAAAAATGTGAAACAGTAGTTTTGTAGCGCTTGAACCGCGCTACAAAACAGTGATTTTAGATTTTTCATGAGGTTCCAATTTCCCGTCGAAACAATGCACAATTCAAAAAAATGTGTATCGTTCCCTATCAGTTGTCCGCAACTGTAAGTCATTTTGAGGCGTTTTGGCGTTCTACCCAGGTTCGACTGTAAATGTAAAATAGTAACATGCAGAGTTATAACATAACATTTAAAGCAAAAATTTGTTTATTGAATAGGTTTTGAAAACTTCTTATTACCAGAAACACTCTAACAATGTGCCACTCATTTTGAGTAAAAATTTTTTAAGTAGAGAATGTAAAAGCTTTTTTAAATCGAAGCAATTTCTATTTTTTTTGGTACATGTGTTTTGGTGAAGTGTGGTAGAACCTAATAAGTAATATATAAAGTATTTAAAACGATATTTCAATGAGGAGACAAAATTTTAGTGGTTTTATTACAGATTTTTTATTGTAAGAATTGCACTAATTTTTTTTGTGTGTTAAACATTAAAAAAATTAAATAAACATGACTAGGATTTTTGATTTGTCCAATAAATCTTAGATTTTATAGCTTTACAAAATCATAAACTTTATTACCGTATTCTCTCTAAAATAGGCCGACCCCCTCCAAGAAACCGACCCCCTAGAGGGAGTTTGAAAAATAAACCGACCCCCTCTAATAAACCGACCCCCAAACTCAAAAAATATTTTCTCATTTTTTGTCCTAAAACGAAAAGAAAAACGGTTTTTTGTTGACACATTTTTCTTGTTTTTTCTGCGCTTTTTTTTGCTGTGCTCTTGATTTTTTTTGTTGCGCTGTTCATGTTTTTGTTGGATTTTTCTAATGCGCTTTATTTCTTTTAGTGAATTATGGACCAAATTCTTGCTAACTATGGGAGCGATGCGTCCGGCAGCAAAGATGCAGCCAATAAATCCTCGAAAGCACAAGGTCTACTCAACAGAACGGAAGCTGGAAGTCATCAAGCACGCCAAGGAAATCTCGAGTCAGCAAGAAGTTCAATATTAAGCGGTCGAAAGTCATTGATTGGGTTAAGCAGGAGAAGCAACTAAAGAAACTCAAGTAAGAATTCTTTTTCTTCAAAATTATTCAATTATTGTTTTTAGAGAATCCTCCACAGACAGCAAGAGCAGAAAGTTAACCAACATGCACTATGGCAACGAAGATGACCAAATCCACTGCTTCAAAGAGAAAGGACCGGTGCCTGAAGAACTCCAATTGCTACAAGACGCCCGCTTTGCTGCCGAAGATCTCCCGTTAAAACGATAAATGAAGATGAAGAAAACGGATATGCCAGCGACAGCTCACTCCAAGAAAAAGAACTTGAAATCTATTCCCAGTTTGTTTAAACTATTTGTTTGTTTGAAATTGAATTTATGTCACTAATAAAATTGTTTGTTTTCAAGTTCACCGGTAATGGTATTAAAAATTTTTTTGACGCGCCTTCGGCGCGACCACGTTGAACAATAAACCGACCCTCTCTGATGAACCTATTCCCTCTAATAAACGGACCCCCTAGAGGGAGGTTGAAAAATAAACCGACCGGTCGGCCTATTAGTGAGAATACGGTAAATAAAAAATCACTGTTCACTATATAACAAATTTAAAACAAATCCCAGTGAAAAAATGTACAAAATACCGTATTTTCTCTATTAATTACCCCCTCTCTGATAGTTACCCCTCTCTAATAGTTACCCCCCATAGGCACCCTATGTCTCAGCTCAAAAAATTTATTGTGCACATTTGTTTTTTGCGTTTTCTTAATCATCACAATCTTAGTTGATTCCACCTTATAGATTTTAGTAGTTGACCAGGCGGAAATGTTTCAAAGCACTAAAATCCAAACCTATAGGGCCTTTTTTAAAAAATGTCTGGGAGTTGAAAATACCTTTTGAAAACACAATGCCACAAAAAACCGACAAAAAACCCTTTAAATATTTTAACATTTTTACTTTACTTAGAAAACAATTTAGATGGAAAAAATTATGTTCATTTGGCTATGCCATAGTTCACATGGCTATAAGATATATTTTTGTGAATTTTTTTGAAATGTTATTTGTATGTAAAAAACAACTATTCATATATTAAAAATTTATTTTAAAATTTACAAACACTAAACAATTTAATACCGTGAAAAATTATCATAGTGATCTTCTTCGTTCCAAAAAGTACTACGCTCAATTTCGTTCGCTTCATCTTCGAAATTTTTGTCGTCTTGTATGACATCGCTTGGCCCATCTAAAACATTTCCATTACGCACCTGTGCCCATTCTCGTATTTGTTTTTTCTCTTCTTGCACTATTTTTATCCACGTTGAATGAAAAGGCTGCTCGGGGCCATATGCAAGAGTCCAAACTGCCCAAGTAAGTATTTCGGTTTGGTGTGGACAACAAGGTACTCAATTGGATAGTATTTATGGTGAGTAGTTTTGCCGAACTCTACGGCCAAAGGTAAAGAAGGATGTGAAAAACACTAGCGATGGTGCGCTTTACGTTGGTTAATAGTTGTTCCTTGAAATCCTCCAAAGGCTTTTTGCTGAAAAGAATTTTTTGTTGAAAATCTGTCAAAATTTACTTGTGAATAACTTCCGCTTCTATTTTTGTACGTGGTTGTCATAGGACCTAGACTTTTTAAATAAATAACTAAACGATCAACTAGTCTCTCATTTTGTAACTTTTCTGCAATATTTTTAACTTCGCAATCAAGGACAAGTGAAATAAGATCAATTAGCAGCAT